>PVKV010020389.1:0-24719 GCA_004027835.1 Alouatta palliata | reverse complement strand
CTTCTCCCCCCCTTCCTCTCCTTCTTCCTCCCATCCTTTCTTCCACAAATATTTATGAAGTGCCCATTATATCAATCTCCATGCTGTGCGGTAGAGAAAGAGTGGGGAAGGGGACAGATATATCCTGTATTCTTTCTGAACTCACAGGTCTATAGTGGCAGACAGAACCCAAACAAATAATTCTAAGTGAGATGAGCAAGTGGAAAGGCAAAGTGCAAGGTATCCTGGAGGAGAGGACTGGAACCTGGAAGAATCTACCTGGAGAAGAGTTGACAATGAGGAAACAACTGAGTAAAGGACACTCTCATGAATTATATTCAAATGCGTGTGTGGGGCGGGGAGGGGACAGAGTGCTAATCAACAAGTGAACAAAGTGAGTGTGATGAGACAGTGCCTTGGCAGGTGGTCAGGTAGTCAGGGAATTTCTCCTGGAGGAGGCAACATTTTGGTTAAGACCTGCATGGGGGGAAGAAGGTTGTCATCCACAGTCATTGGAATGGAAAGGAGGCCAGTGTCACCGGCCTTAGAGTAATGAATGGCAGGAGATGATGGCAGAGAAATAGACCAAGTTCAGATCACATAAAGTCTCAGGTCTTAAAAGGCCATGAGAAAATACTTGGATTTTATATTTTATAGTAGGTGTGATGGGAAGGGTTTTATGCAGAATGACCTGATCTCATTTCAAGGGATAGTTTCCTTCCTGTTTGAGATGATTAAAGACTGAAGAAGTAACACTGGCTACAATATTTAAGCTAGAGAGATTATGAGGTTGATAGTATCAATGCCATTGAGAATTTAGGGAGAAGTAATAGCTTACTGAGAAAGAAATTTCAACACGTTAAGTTTAAGAGGGATAGTGAAGCACAAGAATTTCTGGTTAATAATTTTAATTTGAAGGTTGTTTTTAATCTAATATTTAGAAGCCACTGTGTGCTTGTACCAGTGGTTAAAGAGATGTGATTATATTAATTTCCCAGAAAAATGTGAATATAAGGAAGAAACCATAGAACCCAGGATCACATGAGAAGACAAGTCCAATTTGATGGTGTCAAATGTTTGAAATGTGACTTTGAGGCATTTAAAACGGCAAAAATGTCCTCAGTTCACCAAATAATTATTTTATAATATTACTAGTCTACTTACTAAAACACTTTCAAGTCTCATTTAGCAATTATGATCACCCCTTATCTCAGGGAAGAGTCTCTGATTCTCACACTTTTAAAGTACCTAGTTGTCCCTGGAATCACACTAATTTCTACTTGGCCAATTACACAAAGTAGATGGCTATATAATATTCTTTCACAATGGAAAGATTTTCTTTTATTTTTAAAATGATATTTTCTTCTATAAAGAGAAAAATATATGTATATGTGAGTTTAAAAATTAGTTTCTTTCTTTTTTATTTCAATAGTTTTTGGGAAACAGGTGGTGTTTGGTTACATGGATAACTTCCTTAGTGGTAATTTCTGAGGTTTTGATCCCTCTATCACCTTAGCAGTGTACACTGCACCCCATATCTAGTCTTCTATCCCTCACCCACTCTAACCCTTGCCCCCAAGTCCCCAGAGTCCATTATATTATTCTTATGCCTTTGTGTCCTCAGGGCTTAGCTCCCACTTGTAAGTGAGAACATTTGATGTTTGCTTTTCCAGAATGGAAAGATTTTAAATGCAGTTTTAAAGAAAACATGCATTTTTAGTTTTAAAGTTCCTCTTATTAACTAGATAAGAAGAATAAGTTCTAGTGTTCTATACACTGTAGGATGACTCTAGTTAGCAATAATACATTACATAATTTGAAATTGCTGCTTTTCTTTGAACAACCTATTTTTGGTTAAAAGTGAAGTCCCTTTAGCAAGAAAAAGAGGACAATTGACAATATCTTCCATTTCATGTGCACAGGAATCAGGAAAGTTGAGCTGGTGCTCAGTTCATCCTTCAGAAGATTGGCAAGGGAGCAGACTGAGAAGGAGTGAACACGGTAAAGGAAGCAAGAGAAGAGGGACAAGTGAAGAGTGGAGGAATAGGGTTCTAGGTATAGGGACAGCTAGTCTAAGGGGGTCTTCGTGATCCACTTGGAGAGGCAGGGAGTGATTAATAATGGACTCATGCAAGAAGATTAGGAGAAACTTAGACGATCATGGAGAGAGAAATGATAGGAAACTCTCCAGTTTCCCATGCTGTGGTAACAGGTGCTCTGAGGATCGTAAGGTGTAGATATTATTTCCTCTGTGCAGATGATACAGGGGCATGATATAACTTACAAAAGCTCTCAGAAATAGTAAATACTGGAACAAGAGCTACAGCAGTCATGTGTTCTTAATTTTCCAGCAGGGTCACAATTTCAGATTTCTACTTAGTGGTACCCAAAGAACATTTTTATTTGTGAAACCATGTGTCTCAACTTACTAGAAGCCATGTGTTTTGGGTCCTGGTCCAGCACTTTTTTTCACTATACTTACCGCATTATCTCTCAGAGGGAGGCTGTCAGAATTTGTAACTTTGACAGATATTATTCTGTAAGAGATTTAGCCAACAGATATCTAACACAGGGAAGTGAAATTCTTCTCACAGTTGGTATGCTTTACCCTTAAATTATGAATGAACATGTTTATCCTTAAATTATGAACTTAACATGTTGAAATTTCTCAGTAAGCTATTACTTCTCCCTAAATTCTCAATGGCATTGATACTATCAACCTCATAATCTCTCCAGCTTAAATGTTACAGCTAGTATTACTTCTTCAGTCTTTAATCATCTCATACAGGAAAGAAACTATCCCTTGAATTGAGGTCAGGTCATTCTGCATAAAACCCTTCCCATCACACCTACTATAAAATATAAAATCCAAGTATTTTCTCATGGCCTTTTAAGACCCGAGACTTTATGTGATCTGAACTCTGTCTATTTCTCTGCCATCATCTCCTACCACTCATTACTCTAAGGCCAGTAGTCTTCTACCACTCATTACACTGGGAAACCTATTTGAGATGGAAACTTATGTAATATGACTAAGCTATGTTCTCCAGAGTGGCATTTGTTTTACTTCAGCAATAAACACCAGAGAAAAACAATCTTTGGGTTTGTGTGGAAGAACAAGGGAAGTATTTTTCCTTCCTAACTCAAATATTGGAACATTTTGACAATGTGGATAAGAAGGATTAGAAATGGGGCTGAAATGTAGTATATTTCAGAGAGAGAAATGCCTTGGCCTGCTGCTAATCTACTACCATCCAGGGTGAGAATGCCACCTGTGATTTAGTGTTTAGAAACTACTTTGTCTTAAAAAATAAAAATCTGAGGAGCAGTCATTAATAATTTGGCCAAGGGGAATATCAAAGTTTAAAAATGATTCAAGAATACAACACAACAAAATTTGAGGCAAAGCACTTTCATTGGTGAGAAATTCAAATAGGTGTAGACCATATTTGTGAATAATAGACTGAGGAGAGGTGGCTTGTTTTGAATGTAGGTAACACAGAAAATGAAGATGCTGATTATGAACAGTAAAAGCCTTTAGAAGTTCGGTAATCTTGAACTGAAAGGTATACTAATGACCATACTCTCTAACTTTAAAAATACGTCTTGTAGAAAATGTCTTATCTAATGAGCTTTTTGCTAGGAACACAGAGTATCACATAAGCTGGGAATACTTAGAAAAATAGGTCTTGTACAGAATTTCTGATTTATAGTACTTTTTGCTGAAGGAAAGATGGTTGGGTTTCTAGAAAACTCTTACTGAATGTCTTACTAGATAATGTAGAGGATTAAAAATTATCTCAGAGGTGCCTTTGCTCTCAAGAAGCTTACAGTCAAGTAACGAAGATAAATCACATATGATGAACTGATTAATCTATTTTTGACTCTTCTTGTATTTTCTTGTTATACATTGTGTAACCAAAATGTATTATCTCAATTTCTACTGAATAAACACATTTGAACCTTTTCTCAGAGTTTTCACTTAGGAAACAGCTTCTTCCCCTAATCTCTGCAAACCTAAATCCTACCAACCTTTCTCTCCCAGCATGCTGTTGTATTTGGCTAAGTTAGAAGAAAAGCTCTTATTATTAAGGAGGTTGAGAAATTAGACAATGTGTTGTCAAAATCACTGTCAGCCTGGATATCGACATCACTGAGAACAGTGGATGATTGTGGAGTGAAAAGGGTGGCTATGAGCAAGTGGCTGATATAATGAAAAAGACGGAACTGTTCTAGAAACTACTGGAGGATGAAACACATGGTGAGGAAAAGGTGACTTAAAAAGAAGGTTTCCTCTTAGAAGAGCAGAGGTAATTGAGGGAGAATTGCAGGTGAGTGGTTTGAAAACAATGATTGGTAAGAAAGAGAAATTATTTTATTAGAAGCCCCAGGAGTCGGGTATTCATGACTGAATATGTAGCCATCTGCTTTGTGCTATCTCCAGAGGGTAGCCTGGTTACATTTAAGAGCAGGAGGTGGAAGGACCAATCAAATGAAAAGTTGAGCCCATAGATAGGCTAGGAGTTTGTTCCTGAATGAACAGGGCTTCCATAGAACAGAATGGGAGGAACAGACTTGGTGGTTCAGCTGTTGGCATTGAAGGGACCTTGTGGTATAGAAAAAAGAGGATGGAGGAAATGGGAAGGAGTGAAAGCGTGCTCTGAGGATATGGATAGTAAATAACTGAATTCAAAAGTGTAGTGGATTAGGAGAGAGCATAAAGGGGTTTAGTAAGAAAAGGAAGAAGTGAATGTGAAAGAAGTGACTGTACATTTTTAAGTGTGATTATTTACGGGACTTGAAATCAGAGAGCTGTAGATTTCAGTAACAACTATCAGCTATTAGAACTTTGAGGCTAGTGACTTAATATGTTTAACTCTATTTCTTAATCTGTAGAATGGAGATAATGACACTTGCCAGATATTTCCCAAAGGTTGTCTTGAGAATCATATTAAATATGATCATACTTAATATTTAGTATGATTTGATCATATTAAATATGATCATATTAAATATATATTTTCTTAGCAAAAGGAATATTATCATTTAAGTAAAATGATCTGATAAATTATAAATTGCTATTTAAATGCAACAATTAGAATTATTTTTTATTACAGAAATACAAATTTTATCAGTCCCAGAGTTCCAAGTAGATCCCGAGCATGAATCGAGATTTAATTTTATGATGATATGTATCTGAAGAAATGACTTCCTCTACTCAGTAAATCAGCGTTTCCTTCTTAGGTGAACTACACTATGTGAATAAGATTCAACCAAATTACCACAGGTAACTGAATTGCAGAATCCAGTGAAAGAAAGAAGATTAAAATTAGGGGGCTTTAAGAGCTATAATTGTCTTTAGACCTTAGAGTCTTCTGGTAAGAAAAAAAAAGAAAGGAAAAAAAATTCTATCACTCTTCAGCTGTCTGCTTCATTCTCCCATAGATAGGCTGGCCGTGTTATTGAAAATTGTTTCCAATACTATGTTCTGTGTTTGGGAAAAGGGTGCTAGAGGGAAGTAATTACAAGGACTTCTGGCCTTTCATCTAAACCCAGGAATCTTAAGTGACAGCTGTGTGAGGGACTTGTCATTCAATTAAGCGGTTTGAGACTTTGCCAGTGGTTAAAAACCCTGTGGTTCACAGGAGTTTGCAGCCATGGGGTCGCTTCATCTACCAGAGCAGTCGTGTTTCATTGCAAACCATTGCTTTCTTGGCCACAAGGCTGCCAGAGAGACATCCTGACCACGATGTTTATTTCTTGAGGGCAAAAATCACAATGAAAATTGGACCTGAGTCTAAGAGTAAATGATTTTTTTCCCTCTGAAATGTATAACATGGTAGTTAGAAATGAAATGATTGTAAACGTTTTTCATCCACTGAGAAGATGTAGAAAGGGTTAGTAGGAGAGGAGAGTGAGATTTTCTTTTTACTCTCTTTCCTCCACCTCAAATGGAGATTCTATTTCTTTTTTTTTTTGTATGTTAAGTTCTGGGGTACACGTGCAGAATGTGCAGGTTTGTTACATAGATATACACGTGTCATGGTGGTTTGCTGCATCCGTAACCCCATCATCTGCATTAGGTATTTCTCCTAAGGCTATCCCTCCCCAATCCCCGCACCCCCTGCTATCCTTCACCAATCTCCCCACTCCCTCTTATCCCTCCCCAGCCCCCCACCCCCGACAGACCCCAGTGTGTGATGTTCCCCTCCCTGCGTCCATGTGTTCTCATTGTTCGACACCCACTTATGAGTGAGAACATGTAGTGTTTGGTTTTCTGTTCTTGTGTCAGTTTGCTGAGAATAATGGTTTCCAGCTTCATCCATGTCCCTGCAAAGGATATGAATTTATTCTTTTTTATGGCTGCATAGCATTCCATGGTGTATATGTGCCACATTTTCTTTCTCCAGTCTATTATTGATGGGCATTTGGGTTGGGTCCAACTCTTTGCTATTGTAAACAGTGCTGCAATAAACACATGTGTGCATGTATCTTTATAATAGAATGATTTATAATCCTTTGGGTATATACCCAGTAATGGGATTGCTGGGTCAAATGCTATTTCTATTTCTAGATTCTTGAGGAATCACCACACTGTCTTCCACAATGGTTGAACTAATTTACACTCCCACCAACAGTGTAAAAGTGTTCCTATTTCTCCACATCCTTTCCAGCATTTTTTGTTTCCAGACTTTTTAAAGATCATTATTCTAACTGGCATGAAATGGTATCTTATCGTAGTTTGGATTCGCATTTCTCTAATGAACAGTGCTGATGAGCTTTTTTTCGTATGTTTGTTGGCTGCATATATGTCATCTTTTGAAAAGTGTCTGTTCATATCCTTTGCCCACTTTTTGATGGGGTTGTTTGTTTTTTTCTTGTAAATTTGTTTTAGTTCTTTGTAGATTCTGGATATTAGCCCTTTGTCAGATGGGTAGATTGCAAAAATTTTTTCCCATTCTGTTGATTGCCAGTTCACTCTGATTCTAAATGATTTAAGTTTTTCTTTCATAAATGGTATTGCACTAGGTATATGTGGGATGAAAAGAAAGTAGAAAACTAAGTACTTTATAGAATTTGCAATGAGTAGGGGAGTTACAATTGATAGTGAACAATTTCAAGGCAATTCATAAGCCACGGTGGCACTGTTAAGTACCAACAGAGTTCAGAAGCACCTGAGAGTTAGGCAATGACCTCCCTCAAGTGAGATTCCTAACCAGCAGTGAGAGAGAATGCACTCAGCATATGCTTCCAGCAGGGTAGATATCCCTTCCTGGAACTAGGTCTCTAGGTATCAGTCTGATCATCTGTCTTCATTTCCTCTGTTTTGGTTGTCTTCTGCTTGTTTTTTTTTTTCTTGTGCAATTGTACTTTCCTATATATTAGAAGCCAAGCATTATTTATTAAGTCACTAGTCCTTTTATTTTCCGTGGATACAATCTTGCTTTTTCCTTTGAGAGCTAGTTAGGGTGGTCTTGACAAGTTTTATTTCATGGAACAAATTCCTAATCTTAAGGACTTTTAGAATATTGTGCTAAAAACTTTTAAAGCCATATTACTAAGACCTTCAAAACCAATAAAGATGTAATAAAGAGATTGCTTTTAAGAACTTTTCCTATAGGTTAGTAGTGACTACACAAAATATTCTTCCCTCAATTTTATGCAATTGCAATGTAAACATATTGGATGAGTGTGATGGAACTAATGTAAGATAAAAATATTTAAGTATAAAAAGGCAAAATGAGGTTAACTTGCCCTCATCTTTTATATCCTGCCTTGATGTCAGCCAAATGACCTATTGTCAGAATAAAATTGCCTTTATTTAAAATTTGGTGATCAAGCAGGAAGCCTTTCTTATCAATGTCTGTTCTTGCACCAGGAATTAAATAAGCCTATTCCCTCAGAACAAAGGACATCTCCATTCAAAAAATTGCCCCCATAACCCTAACCTGATACCTGTTTGCCTTTAAACCTTCCACAGTAGGTCATTCCTCAGGCACAGGAAGGCATCTCCTCTCCCAGCTCCACATTTATCAGCAAAAAAAAGCAAACATCACCATTTCACAGGTACACAGTGTCTCCACACCTATTACAGTGGGGGCAGTGGTGACCTTACCCTGGCCCAAGCCACCCTCGAGGAGCCTTTGATGTGACCGGAGCCTCATGTTTTAATACAGTCTAAACATCTCACATTTGAAACGCACAAGTCCTGTTTCCAGGCACATTAGAAGTGATATCAAAGGCGGTCACATTTTAATGAAGTTCACCGTAAGACAGGGCAAGGGACCAGGGTAAGCTTGGTAAGGATGCATTTCTTTCCTGTTTTTACCTCTCCTGCCCATCTACATTTATCTTTCTCTCCCCAACTTATCGGCATACCACATGTCTGTCATCAGCAGGATAGACTGGTTCTGAGAAAAGAAAGAGCCCTCAGGGAAAATAAGCCCACTTCCTTTTACATGTTAAAAAAACACTCCCCAGGGGGTTAATTCTATGTTGTCTTTTCCCAGCAGAGTGGGTGATGTTCATATTTGGGGTTAGGTGCTTGGTAGATTTATAGCACAGTGAGGGAGTTGTCACAGGAGGATGACAATTAGCAAGTGGGTCAAGGAAACCAGGAGTTTCAAGTTTTATTTTACAGGCTTATAGCTGGTGCTTGTTTGAGTAGGAAGAAAGTTTAACTGTCATATGGTGCAAGAAATTTATTTTACAGATGAGGTTACTCTTGGTGTCAAATAGAGTGAGGCTCTTAAGGAAAAAGATTCAGTGATCAAGTTATGTCATGTATGGGATGGTGTTGAGAAGCTCTGAGGAGATTTTATCATAACACACACACACACACACACACACACACACACACACACAGAGAAGTTAAATCTTATGTGAAGACACCTTGAAGGTCATTTTTGTTTATGGACTCACAGTAAGAATAACAACACACATTTACTACCTGATTATATGCCCCATACGCTTACAAACACTTATAGATTTAATTCATCCAGCCCTGATAGCAATCCTCTGAGGTAGGTACTAGATGAATTAAATAATTTTCCATATGGAAAATTGGAAGCAGAGAGAAGCTAAGTAACTAATTCAAGGCCACCCAGCTGGGAAGTGGCAGGGATAGGACCCAACGCAGGCACTTGGTTGCTGTGTCTGTACCCTAAACAACAACATCCTATTATGTCTCTGGCAGTCTTTGACCAGATATATAAGTTTTGTATTTTTTTTTACTAGTTTTAAAATTAAAATTATTAGGCTAGATTGTCTTTTTAAAAGAAAAATGCACTTCTATATTTGTGTTGCTATCATTGTGTCAGCACAGTGACATAAACATATTAATCAGCTTCTGTGCTTCCCTGCCAAGCAACAATGTTTACAAGAAAAAAAAAAAAAAACCCTTACAAAGCTCTGACTAAGTTGTCCCACTTGCGTACTTCTCTGGAGGGAAAAATATCTATGGAAATTTCTTGACATGAATTTCTTTGAAATTGTTAAAGCCTTTTATTTACCAAACAGTGTAAACTGTTAAAAGTAAAACATCCTCTGTGCTCCAAATGTTGGCCCAGTTGGTTAATCTTTCAGAAGTGTTGAAAACAGGGCTTTAATTAGCAATTTTATCAGTTAATCCAGTCACTCAGCTTCAGTTCTTATCTGAATCCTTGGTAGTGCCAGCACTTAGGGACATCAGAAAAAGGCCAGCTTGTCAGTGTGACAATTGAGAGGACTTCTGTTGAGGAAAAAAAAGATCTCAAAAATGGACAGTATTAAATGGAATCTGATACCAATGCAAAGAAGTGGTCTCACCAGTGGAACCAAGAATAGAACCTGGTTTTTCTTGCATGTCTCTGTAATCCTCTGTGGCATGTCATCTTTGTTAGGTAAGACAGAGTCTGCAGTCTTGAGGAGTGTGAAGATAGAACTTAAAACAAGTGAGATTTCCAAAGCAGTTAGTCACAGAGTTGATCATAACCCTGAAGTGGCTCTTCATCACGCAAACCAAAGAAGAGTTTGGAAAATTAACAAAGGGCTCATAGAACTCAGTTTTCTGATGGAGGTGAGAAAAATCTCAGTGACGTGAAGTTATTAATTTTTTGCCTTCTCTAATGCAATCCAATCAGGGAGGCTTGAATCTTCTTCCAAATTCAATTTATTTTTCCCTCTAGTATTCTTTATTGATTGTATTCCTATGAAATTTCTTGTTTTTCTTGTATTTGAACTGTATTAAAATGTATTACTATCTAGAAAGAAACCCTTACTTCTTCAGAAATAAAGAGCACTTAAGCCATAAAAAGAAGATGCATAATTTCATTATCTCAGCATGCGCCTGTTATCAGTACGACAGCAGAGCAAGTAACAGGAGAAAAAAAAATTCCATACTGGAGACATTGGAGCCAGGAGATATTTATGCTTGCCTAAGCAGTTCTGATGATTTGATAGTTGAAATGTTTACGCTTTTGTTCACTTAGATAACATTCTTAGGACATCTACTTTAAACAACAGATAATCGTAGTTAGAACTGAGGGAGCTGACATAGTGGTCGTTCTCGTATCTGAGGATTATTAAAACAAACTTAGATGATTGTAGCATAGGGTGACTATTTTTGGCAAAGCAATACTTAGCATTTCTTGCTAAAAATAACAGTGTTTTAGATTTATTATAAAACTACAGAAAAACACGTTTTTCTTCAAAAACAGAAGAGTGAAACATTAGTTAGAGATTAAGGAAAATTTACTTTGTTCTTATTTTTCACTGGACTCCTCTTGAAAAGCACAATTGGTATATGACTTTATTTTGCCTTTTGTTCTGTGCTCTTTCTTCTTCTTTATTGTTTGACCTAATTTTGAAGTAGTGAAAAGTGCTGAAATCAAAGACCAGGTTAAATTTTCCCTGAAGGATATTGAATGTCATGCCATTATTCTAATAATAAGAGGTTTGTTTAGCTGCTTTGATTTCCACAAGCTCAATACCCTTTTTTTCTTTGGGAAAAAACACCTCTTGCCTAAGGTTTTCTCACAACTAAGCAAGCTAGATATCATGCCAATCTCTGACTTGGAGTGAGTTGGAATGGCTGCTGCTTTCACTTATTTACTGAGATATAGAAAATTATGAGCAAATAAAATGCAGAACTCAGCTTAATAGGCTATATTAAACTTGTGTATATAAACGCTATAGGAGATTTGAATCTTGCACTTTGCTAGTTCCAGTAATGAGACACTGGCAACACAATTTTTGGCTCTTTGTGGAGCTAAAGATTTCTCAGGATTTAATAAAAAGTATAATATATATCACTAGATAACTCTGTGTGTGTGTGTGTGTGTGTGTGTGTAAATTATCAATAACTTCAGTCAGTTCTGAATGAGTTCAAGCATCTCTTTTGCTAACCATCACTTCATAATTTCTCAACTCATGCCCTCTGGTACCCAGACTCCTCCATCTATCTTGAATACACTATGTTGATTCATCCACCTTTCATTGTCCCTCTCCACTCTCATGTCCTCCCTTTCCTTCTTACCTGGCGTAAATTCTACCATTGTAATCACTTTCTTACATACACCTTTCCCCCTTTTTACTTTGATGTACTAGTTTCTTGCCTGTTCTGATCCAGCTAATGTGGCTTCCTCAAGGACCTAGAAATAGAAATTCCGTTTGACCCAGCCATCCCATTACTGTTTATATATCCCAAGGATTATAAATCATTCTATTATAAGGACACATGCACATGAATGTTCATTGCAGCACTCTTTACAATAGCAAACACTTGGAACCAACCCAAATGCCCATTGATGATAGACTGGACAGGCAAAATGTGGCACATATACACTGTGGAATACTATGCAGCCATAAAAAATGATGAGTTCATGTCCTTTGTAGGGACATGGATGAACCTGAAAACCACCATTCTCAGCAAACTGACACAAGAACAGAAAATCCAGCTAATATGGCTGGAAAAATAGTCATAAGCAAGCTGACTGACTTCATTCAAAATTAATTCCCACTAGCCTCGAGTGAAACTTTAGATGACCTAGGGTCACCTTCTTTTTACATTTCTCTACTCTGTTCACTCGCCCATCTCCTAGGGAGGCAGTAGTTTTATACCACAGAGATTTTGTTCCCAGAGGACATTTGGCAATGCTGGAGATGTTTTGGTTATCACAGTCTCAGGGAGGGAGTGCCACTGGCATCTAGGTGGGTAGAGATAAAAGATACTTGTAAATAGCCCCCACAACAAAGAATTACTCTGCCCTAAATGTTTATAGTGCCAAGGTTGAGAATCGCTGAGTAGAGCATTTCATATCTTCTCTTTCTTTAAACTTCCCTATCTATTCCTTCAGCTAATAATCTTAATTCCTTTTGAATCTGAGAAAATAAAAGCAGTTAAAAGAGACTTACTTGCTCAAACTCCCACTAGCATACCTGCCTACCCTCATATGTCTATGCCTTCCTTCCTGTTACACTGGATGCCCATCTCTGGCCCTACAGAAGGCTGATCCCTCTGCATGAGTGCTTTTCAGTCCGGGACAGAGTTCCAAGTTCTGGAAGGGTGTCGCTCTATGTTTGCCAAGAGCACACTGCTTTTAAACTCAACAACATTGAAAGGTAGCCTACAAACCTGAGAGGCATCACTTTGGGAAAGAGTCTGGTCATACAAGATGATGGTGAATATTGGACTGTCTGTTAATGACTAAATGGAACTCTAGTAATATGCTAGTATCTTTTGACTCTTATTTTTTTCAGGTTATGTCTGCTATAAAGAATATAATCTGGGAAGGAGTTTCTGAGAATTCCTAGGACTTCAAACTGTGTAGTGTAAATCTCTCAGCAGACTGATCAGTGTGCAACTGTAAATATTGATGATTAAATGCTCTGAAATATTTCTGGTTATAATAGACAAAATATAATGGTATATTATACCAAAATATAATGGTATATTATATTTTGTCTATTATAACCAGGAATCTTCCAAAGCATTTGATATGACAAAAATGACAAAGCATTTGATATAACAAAATATAGTGGTATATTATATTTTCTATTATAACAAGGAATCTTTCTTTTATATATATATATATTATTGTGTTTTAGGTTTTCGGGTACCTGTGAAAAACATGCAGGACTGTTGCATAGGTACATACATGGCAATGTGGTTTGCTGCCGTCCTCCCCATCACCTATATCTGACATTTATCCCCATGTTATCCCTCCCCAATTCCCTACCCCCTGCTGTCCCTCCTCTAGGTCCCCCCCAATCACCCCAGAGTGTGATGCTCCCCTCCCTGTGTTCATGTGTTCTCATTGTTCAGCACCCGCCTATGAGTGAGAACATGTGGTGTTTGATTTTCTGTTCTTGTGTCAGTTTGCTGAGAATGGTGGTTTTCAGGTTCATCCATGTCCCTACAAAGGACATGAACTCATCATTTTTAATGGCTGCATAATATTCCATGGTGTATATGTGCCACATTTTCTCTGTCTAGTCTATCATCAATGGGCATTTGGGTTGGTTCCAAGTGTTTGCTATTGTAAACAGTGCTGCAGTGAACATTCGTGTGCCTGTGTCCTTATAATAGAATGATTTATAATCCTTGGGATATATAAACAGTAATGGGATGGCTGGGTCAAATGGAATTTCTATTTCTAGGTCCTTGAGGAATTGCCACACTGTCTTTCACAATGGTTGAACTAATTTACACTCCCACCAACAGTGTAAAAGTGTTCCTATTTCTCCACATCCTCTCCAGCATCTGTTGTCTCCAGATTTTTTAATGATCACCATTCTAACTGGCGTGAGATGATACCTCAATGTAGTTTTGATTTGCATTTCTTTAACGACCAGTGATGATGAGCATTTTTTCATATGTTTGTTGGCCTCATATATGTCTTCTTTTGAAAAATGTCTGTTCATATCCTTTGCCCACTTTTGAATGGGCTTGTTTTTTTTCTTCCTGTAAATCTGTTTTAGTTATTTGTAGATTCTGGATATTAGCCCTTTGTCAGATGGGTAGATTGCAAACATTTTTTCCCATTCTCTTGGTTGCCGATTCACTCTAATGACTGTTTCTTTTGCTGTGCAGAAGATCTGGGGTTTAATTAGATCCCATTTGTCTATTTTGGCTTTTGTTGCCGTTGCTTTTGGTGTTTTAGTCATGAAATCCTTGCCTATGCGTATGTCCTGGATGGTTTTGCCTAGGCTCTCTTCTAGAGTTTTTATGGTGTTAGGTTTCACGCTTAAATGTTTGATCCATCTGGAGTTAAGTTTAGCATAACGTGACAGGTAGGGGTCCAGTTTCTGCTTTCTGCACTTGGCTAGCCAGTTTTCCCAACAACACTTATTAAACAGGGATTCCTTTCCCCATTGCTTGTTTTTGGCAGTTTTGTCAAAGATCAGATGGTTGTAGATGTGTGACATTGCCTCCAAGGCCTCTGTTCTGTTCCGTTGGTCTATATCTCTGTTTTGGTACCAGTACCATGCTGTTTTGATTACTGTAGCCTTGTAGTATAGTTTGAAGTCAGGTAGTGTGATGCCTCCCGCTTTGTCCTTTTTGCTTAGAATTGACTTGGCTATGTGGGCTTTCTTTTGGTTCCATATGAAGTTTAAGGTGTTTTTTTCCATTTCTGTGAAGAAGGTCATTGGTAGCTTGATGGGGGATAGCATTGAATCTATAGATTACTTTGGGCAGTATGGCCATTTACGTGATATCGATTCTTCCTAAACCTGAGCATGGAATCTTTCTCCATCTGTTTGTGTCCTCTCTTATTTCTTTGAGCAGTGCTTTGTAGTTCTTGAAGAAGTCCTTTACATTCTTTGTTAGTTGTATTCCCAGGTATTTTATTCTCTTTGTAGCAATTGTGAATGGCAGTTCATTCTTGATTTGGCTTTCTTTAAGTCTGTTATTGGTGTATAGGAATGCTTGTGATTTTTGCACATTGATTTTGTATCCTGAGACTTTGCTGAAGTTGCTTATCAGCTTAAGGAGAGTTTGGGCTGAGACGATGGGGTCTTCTAAACATACAATCATGTCGTCTGCAAATAGAGACAATTTGACTTCCTCCTTTCCTAATTGAATACCCTTTATTTCTTTTTCTTGCCTGATTGCTCTGGCTAGAACTTCCAGTACTATATAGAATAGGAGTGGTGAGAGAAGGAATCCTTGTCTAGTGCCAGATTTCAAAGGGAATGCTTCCAGTTTTTGTTCATTCAGTATGATATTGGCTGTGGGTTTGTTGTAAATAGCTTTTATTGTTTTGAGATATGTTCAATCAATATCTAGTTTATTGAGAGTTTTTAGCATAAAGGACTGTTGAATTTTGTCAAAGGCCTTCTCTGCATCTATTGACAGAGATAATCATGTGGTTTTTTTCTTTGGTTCTGTTTATGTGGTAGATTATGTTTATAGACTTGCGTGTGTTGAACCAGCTTTGCATCTCCGGGATGAAGTTTACTTGATCGTGATGGATAAGCTTTTTGATGTGTTGTTGCAATCGGTTTGCCAGTATTTTATTGAAGATTTTTGCATCTATGTTCATCATGAGTATTGGCCTGAAGTGTTCTTTTCTTGTTGAGTCTCTGCCGGGTTTTGGTGTTAGGATGATGTTGGTCTCATAAAATGATTTGGGAAGGATTCCCTCTTTTTGGATTGTTTGGAATAGTTTCAGGAAGGGTAGTACCAGCTCCTCTTTGTATGTCTGGGACTAGGAGTCTTTCAAAGCATACTCTGGTATGCCCAACATACCAGAGTGTACCCTGCACAAATGCATGTTACCATCATTTTTTGGATGGAAAGCTATTAAGCAGAATAGGGAAAAACTCTAAAGTTCCTGATGGGATCAAAAAAATGGGCATTGCATGGTAGATCCAAGTTCCCCTGAGGAATAGCCCCACTCTGAGACAGGAATACTCTGGCCTTATGGCACACTCAAACTGAATGGTATCTTGGTCTGGCCACCACTCATCTAACCCCAGGATTATGTGCACCCATCATTTTGGGGTACCAGATATGTATTCCAACTCTACTCAGGCCATTAGCATGACTTGGCAGTGACATGCATGGTAGATTAAACAACACTAACCCACAAGACAGAAAAGGGCCTTAGAGTAGGCAGGTGCTTGTCTAGGTATCTTGGGTCAAAGAGAATTTGCTTTTAATGAGGAGTGGTATTTTGAGGAAAAGGATTTATTAGCTAGAATAAACAGAGAGGAATTTTCTTTCCAGGTAGAAGCAAAGGATGGAAGTCGGCCTGGAAAGATAATTAGCAAAGTGGATCTGGCAGACTCAACAATAATGCTGGATAATGCTAAAGCTAGTGTTGGGAAGGTCTTGTATCCTAACCCCACAGGGCCTCTTGACTATTACAATTCAAATGAAGGATGAAGTGGCTGTGGGGCAGTGACCCTCTATTCTAGTTGCTGATGCTCGAGGGACACACCTTTGGGAATCTTATGGCCCTCCGAACTTATGGAAGTTCTTTGGGGGCAGTTGTAATTTGCGTCGTTGCAGTATGACTGACTTTGCCCCAGAAGAGGTTAAGATATAACACGTCCTGTAGTGTAGTTAGTAGGCATAGGAGCTATTCTAAATATCACTTGTATCCTGCCTATAAGAGGGAGGTGGGCCCTGCTACATAACAATACACAATGGTAACCAGTCTCAATACAGTCTGTGGGATGAGACAGGGCGTTTGACCTTGTCCCTAGTTACCTTGGAACCCAGAAATAACTGAGCAATCACCAATTGTAACAATGTGTGTTCTCTTTTTTAAAAATATATTTTGGTTTTGGGGTACATGTGAAGAACATGCAAGATTGTTGCATAGGTACATACATGGCAATGTGGTTTGCTGCCTTCCTCCCCATCACCTATATCTGGCATTTCTTCCCATGTTATCCCTCCCCAATTCCCCACCCCTCACTGTCCCTCCCCTAGTTCCCCCCACAGACCCCAGTATGTGATGCTCCCTTCCCTGTGTCCATGTGTTCTCATTGTTCAACACTCGCCTATGAGTGAGAACATGTGGTGTTTGATTTTCTGTTCTTGTGTCAGTTTGCTGAGAATGATGGTTTCCAGATTCATCCATGTCCCTACAATGGACACGAACTCACCGTTTTTTATGGTTGCATAGTATTCCATGGTGTATATGTGCCACATTTTCCTTGTCCAGTCTATCATCGATGGGCATTTGGGTTGGCTCCAAGTGTTTGCTATTGTAAACAGTGCTGCAGTGGACATTCGTGTGCCTGTGTCCTTATAGTAGAATGATTTATAATCCTTTGAATATATACTCAGTAAAGGGATTGCTGGGTCAAATGGAATTTTTATTTCTAGGTCCTTGAGGAATTGCCACACTGTCTTTCACAATGATTGAACCAATTTTCACTCCCACTGACAGTGTAAAAGTGTTCTTATTTCTCCACAACCTCTCCAGCATCTGTTGTGTCCAGATTTTTTAATGATCGCCATTCTAACTGGCATGAGATGGTATCTCAATGTGGTTTTGATTTGCATTTCTCTAATGACCAGTGATGATGAGCATTTTTTCACAATGTCTGTTCTTAATAAGATCTTGTATATTGGCAAGTGCTGATTCTGTTAAGAAGGCAATGCAAATATTTCTGTAGTTCTTACTGATCTGTTCTGTAATGAAATGAATTACATCATGACAATACTGCAATATGGTATAATACTGGTGTTGTTGGTAATATTCAACTACCTCATGTAAGGAAATCTTATGATAGTACTGATGTTGACGAATGGTTGTATTGAGAGCTTGAGTTACATCTTCCTCAGGATGTAATACCTATGGAAAATGGCTGGCCTGAGGAAGAACTTGATATAGCTAGCTTAGAGCTGATTTCTATGCTAAATAGTTGAATACAAGCTTATCATAAGATACATATAGCAGTAGACCAGGGGAAAACAAAAGTAACACATTAGTACAAGCATGCAAAAATATATATTATGGTTTTATAGGTCAAATTAGTTGTTTCTTTGACCTGGCTTCTCCAAATGTGAGCCATATTCATTTTTGTACTATTGCTACATCTATTCTGTAAGTGCTGCAGCAAATGTAAATGTTCTGACAGGCATGATCAGCTTGATATAAAAGATTTGTGTCCAAGACCAGGGCATGACCTATGGTATGATAAGAAAAATATTTGGTCTTTGTCTCTGGTCCCTGGCACAGAGCTAAAGCCCTTAGAATTTTCTGAGTTGTTAGATTGATGAGGGCATCTTTTGTTCTAATGAAGTGACTCTTGGAGTTTCCATAGGGAGATTCAGGACTGGGGCTGTCACCAGAAAGACCATATCTTGATTAGTAGCTTGGAACTAGTCCCACCCTCACCCCTAACCCCTGGGGAGGAGAAAGAGGCTGGAGATTAAGTTAGTCACCAATGGCCACAATCAGGTCTGGGTAATGAAACCTCCATAAAACACCCTAAATGATGAGATTTGGGAGCTCTGAGTTGGTAGACACACTCAAGTGCCAGGAGGCTGGTGCACCCCAACTCCATGGGGCAGAAGCTCCCTTCTCTGCTTGAGACCCTAACAGACTTCTTCTTATACACCTCTTCATCTGGCTATTCATTTGCATCCTTTATAATAAACTGAAGTAGTAAGTATATTATTCTCCTGAGTCCTGTGGGTCTTATCAGGTTATGAAACCTGAAGTGGGGGGATTATGGGAAACTCTGACTTTGTAACCAAGTCAGACAGAAGTGTGAGTAACCTGGATACCTGACATTTGTAAGCAGCATCTGAAGTAAGGGCATTCTTTTGGGACTGAGTCTTTAAACCTGTGGAGTCTGACACTAGCTCTGAGTAGTTAGTGTCAGAATTGGATTAAATTTTAGGAAGCATCGTTGGTGCTAGAGAATTGGAGAACTGGTTGGCATGAGAAAAGAAACCACCCACTCTGCATCTGTGCAACCTCTGAACAGTGAGTGCCTTATGGCTCAGCTCTGGATCTTCTAAGTTCTCTGCCTACACTTGTTTCTAATTGGAGATTGCATCCAGTATCATGGCTTTAATTCATCCATATGTTCTGGAGTCCGAGTTTTGGGTTACTGGCCTGAACTTTATCTTCAATTCCGGGTTCTTTATCTAGGTGCCTTCTCTGTATATTCATTTGGATTTCTAGTATGTATCTCAAACTTAGCAAACCAAATTCCTGTTCTTTCCTCCCTAGACTTCTTTCATAGTTTTTCTCAAACAATGATAAGTTCATGCTTCCAGCTACTATAGCGTAAAATCTTGGTGTTACTCTTGTCCCTTTTTTGTGATCTCATATCCCACATTTAATCTATCAGCAAATCCCATTAGCTCTGCCTTTAAAACTCAGAATTTGACAACTTCTCACCATCCCCATTACTACTATTCTCAAGCCTCCATCGTCTTTCACCCGGAATACTGCAAAATGCACAATATAGGTCACTTTCTTTCCACTCTTCCTACAATAGAGTCAATTCCTCTATGCCTCCCATTTAACTCAGAGTAAAATCCAAAGTCTTTAAAATGTCCTATAAGGCTGAAGATGATCTGGCTCCCATCTGACCTACCAATTTCCCACACATTCATGCCATTGCACCCCTTGCCTTCTTGCTATTTTTCAAACTGGCCTGGCTTGTTCCTGTCTTAGGGCCTTTGTACTTGCTCCTTCCTCCACCTGGAATTTTATTCCCCCAGATATTTTGCTTTTCTCTACAGCATTTATCTCCAGATATTAAATTACATGTTTTACTTTTTTAAAAACAACAAATTTATATTCCTCTATGATCATACAAGCTTCCTAAGTCTTAGAATCTTTTCTGGGGGTTGGGGACTCTGTTTTGTTCATTGCTATATCCCTTGTATCTAGAACAGTTCTGGGCACATGGTAGATATATGGCACATGTGCTAGAAGAATAAATGAATAAGAAAATTGTATCTGAATCATACAGACCATTCAGTGATATAACATCTGACTGGTTTAACAGAAAGTCCTAAGTGACAGTATTAAGGCAATAATGCTTTAGTAAAAACAGTGGAGAGTGGGGAAAAAGAAAAAAACAGCTATTGACTATTTACTCTGCTCAGGTACTATGCTAGTTTCTTTATAGGCATATCAAATTAAATATTTTCAATAATTCCTGTGATGTGGGTATTCAATAATTTTATTGAAATAGTAACTAAGACTCACAGAAGTAAAATTATAGCTAAAGGTCACATGATTACTAAGCAGAATACACACATCTTAAAATTAATGCTGATTCAAAATATCATAAACTTTTCATGTTATCATCTTTTACAAAGAAGCTGGGAAATGCTAAGAGATATTGAGATGGGGTATTAGTGCCGTATCACCCTTTGATAGGCATTACTGAGTTTTGATCTTTTTTCCTATACTTTCTTAAAAATATTTATATCTTTAAATAATCACGTATCATGGAATTTAGATAACATTCACAGGAAAATAAGAATCAAGTATTTAATGATCATTAAGTATCCTATTAATTATATTACATTCTTTATTTTAGGTTCTCTTGTTGGGAAAATCTTTTCAAGGTAATATTATACACAGTGAAATAACATAGAAAGGTTGCAGGATCTTTTTTTTGAAACTGTAGAAAAGCTATTTTTTGACTTAAATAATTTTCTTAAGTTGTATTATATTCTGCATTTGATAGTCTCTGTTTTCTGTCTTACTGTATACAAAATGTAGTGTAACAATATTTACTTTCTTTTGAATTTGTTGCTGGGCCCATGAAGTTATTTCCTGACCCTTACCCTTGTAAACTTCCAAAGGGGATTGTGGGTACCTTTTTAAAAGAGAAAGTGAAAAAGTAGATAGCAGTCAATTAGTTCAGTTGATGTTGAGGACATGTTGCCCTTTGGAAGAAAGATATTTTATAAGCCTTATAATAAATTTATATTTTATTTTTGACTTCATCATCATCCATTTGGGGCAAATTAATTAATCATTTTTTATGCTAATAGAGGTCAATGACTTGATACCAATATCTGATGAGTCATACCAATCCTTTTATTTTGTAATGTTTTAAAGGACATTTATGAACTTTCATGGGATATCTTTCTATGGGATGTGAGAAAGGTTTATCACATGGAGCAAACTCAAAGAAATTAACTTATATGGGGTTGAAGAGCACAAAATCAGTGGTCCATTACTTTGAATAGCAGTGTAGGGCAACAAATAACTATGATGAAGAAATGCTCTTTTTCATAATAATGGGATCACAAAGGTCTTTGGATCATATACTAATGTTGAGAAATGAAAGTTATATAAAATATGAAACATTCGAAAGCATGGTCTAGCCACAGCTTGGGATCCTAGCCATTAAAAATTGTAATATTGAAGGATTCCATGAACATGGGAAATTATTTACAATACAGTGCTAACTAAAAAGACTACATGACAATGTATGCAATAAGGTATACCTTTTGAAAATATATATTCATATTTGCACATAAAAATGTTGAGTGCTTATGCTTGAGATGTGATGTATTTCGTCAGGTCACTGTGGTAACTTCATTAATTTTACTGAGTTTAATTTGCTGAATTGCTGGCTGTAAGGAGGCAGAATGGGGTGGGTGCTATTACACATAGTAATTCAGAGATTCAGGCTGATGTAGACTCTACAATCTTTAGCTCGGGATTTTCATTGTTTCCTGGGCCTTGTCAATCAACTGCAGATGGGAAAGGAGGGAGAGAAGATCTTTGGAGGGTTTTATGGGCCAAGATAAAAGTGGAGCAAATCACTTCTGTTGCATTAGCTAGAACTCAGTTGCACGGCCACATATAATTGCAAGAAGGATAGAAGATATGGTCTGTTTTTATGCTCAGGAGAAAAATAAAATGGGTTTTGGTGAGCACATAATAGTCTCTGCCTCAGGGGAGATCCTGGGTAACATGTTCAGTCATTCTCAGGCTTTGCTCTATTTATAAGTGGTCATTGGATTTCTGTTTCTCTGCTTAAGCAACAGAGAAACGTGTATCATCACTTGACTTTGTATCAGTTCTCATTACTACTGCTACCACCAGAATGTGAGGCTGATTCTGTATGAGGAACCTACCTCAGACACTACCTGGGATTAGCTTTTAGATATGTCATCGGTCCACTCACGCTCTGCTGTATCAACCATTATTTCATTGTGCGCAGGAATCTTTACAACTTGCCATCAATCCCTTGAGCATCATAAACCATGAGCCATAATAACATGTGACCACAAGAATACAATGGCCAACTGCAGGCATGTAAGTTTTCCATATTTAGTGCATAGTAGGTGTTACAGTAATGTTGGTTGATTGATTGATTGATTGATAGTCTTCCTGAATTTTTCTGGGTGTTTTTTTTTTCCTGTTTATAAACTGGGATCTCCTGGAAGACAGAGACAACACCTTTCTTCTGTAAATCTCTGTTGGTATATACTTGGCTGATGAGTTTTTAGTCTCCTTCTGCCATATGATGGGCTTCTGTTGCTCAGACCAAAAACAAGCTTATGTGGTTAAGGCCAAATGGAATGAGCTCTGGGTTTAGAGGTAGAAGATCCAGGTTCCAGTTAAGCCTGGGATATAACCAGCTTTCTGACAGATTCATGGACACAGTGGAGTTCTCTAAACTTTTGTGAATGATTTAGGAAAGTAACATTTCCTCTCTGTCCTCTATTTCTTAATCTGTAAATGAAGCTAATAATACTAAAATACCTGCTTTTTCTCTGATATAACTGAAGATCAAATTGCTTCTAGTTTTCACTTATGAAGATATAGGATGTATGTAACATTCTAGACTTTAAAAATATGAACTTCTATAGTATTCAATTAAATCCTGCTGGATATTCTCTCACATTCTTTAGTCTTGTTCATTAGGCTCTGTCATTCAGAAGGCTGATCTTCGTGAATTATTGGCTAGGCTCCCTTGACCTATGGGTTAGCTCAAAAGTACCAACAAGATGTTAGATGTCTAGAGGAAAGAGAATTGGGAGCATTTATTCCACAGCTGCTTCGTTGCAGGATTGCAGAATGTCACTTGCTGTGTCCCTTTACCAAAGGCCATAATTCCTATTTGGAGGTCTCTTCTACAGTTACAGCTTTCACCAAGTTTCTAGAATTGTTCTTTCCTCCTGCGCTTGCAAGCTTAAGGGTGGTAGCGGTCTTAGGGTTACTAACCCTTGGGTGTTTTTAAATCATCCCTTATGGCTGTCTTGAACCCGGCTTACACATCTGTAAGTGACTTCTTCATTAATTTCAGATCAATCACTCCTTTTGCGTGTGCTATCTGTATCCTATTGAGATTCTGACCCACGAAGAGATTTCACAGGTGGAAGAAAAGGTCATATTCCCTTATGTGCATTATGCAGTAGCAACATGTGCTGAGTCTGTATACAGGAAATGGACAAAAAATTCCTGACATTTAGGATCTTAATATTTCATAGATGTCATCAACTTTAAAGAACAATGAAAAAGCATATAAACATTGAGAAATTTCAGATGCAAATTATTTATAAGTTGTGAAAATATTGTGCATGCCCAATAATATAAGACATTATGCATGCAACTGTGTACATTCAGGCCAGCTCCTGAACAGAAATCTCTCCAGTTTTTTCTTGTTTGGAAACTTTTGGTCAGCTCCTCAAATAAGTTGCATTTTTCCTCTGAAGGCTTCACTTTTGGTGCCCTTTCTTCAAAATGTTTCCCTGACATAATTTAGTGGTTCAATGTATAATTAGGTTGACCTTACATCCCAGTTTGACTGAGAATTTCAACTTAGTTAAATATCAGTTTAATTATTAGGAGTACCCGTTACACTCTTAGAAGTTCCTCAGTTTAGATGATAAATTGTATATAATGGTCTTTTACCAAGTGGAGAACTTGGGGTATAAGCTTATATAACCTGGGAAGTTTCAAACACATGGTCGTATTCTGCTATACTGCTTCTTTAACATAAATTCTCTAGGATGGTCTGTGGTTTTTGGTTTGTTTTTGTGCTTGGTTACCGAAGAATGGTAGACATAATTTATTGGTCATTTAATTTTTCTTTTTTTCTTTTTTTCCAGGTTTATTAGTTTCTTAACTAATTAAATTACTTAACTACTTAAGTAGTTAAGTAGTTTTAGTAGTTAAGGAAGTAGTTAACTTCTTTTTTTTTAATATATATACTTTTTATTGCATTTTAGGTTTGGGGGTACATGTGAAGAACATGCAAGATTGTTACATAGGTACACACATGGCAGTGTGATTTGCTGCCTTCCTCCCCATCACCTATATCTGGTATTTCTCCCCATGCTATCCCTCCCCAACTCCCCACCCCCCACTGTCCCTCTCCTTTTTCCCCCCGACAGACCCCAGTGTGAGATGTTCCCCTCCCTGTGTCCATGTGTTCTCATCATTCAACACCTGCCTATGAGTGAGAATATGCGGTGTTTGATTTTCTGTTCTTGTGTCAGTTTGCTGAGAATGATGGCTTCCAGGTTCATCCATGTCCCCACAAAGAATGCGAACTCATCGTTTTTGATGGCTGCACAATATTCCATGGTGTATATGTGCCACATTTGCCCTGTCCAGTCTATCATCGATGGGCATTTGGGTTGGTTCCAGGTCTTTGCTATTGTAAACTGTGCTGCAATGAACATTCGTGTGCATGTGTCCTTATAGTAGAATGATTTATAATCCTTTGGATATATACCCAGTAATGGGATTGCTGGGTCAAAAGGAATTTCTATTTCTAGGTCCTTGAGGAATCGCCACACTGTC
>PVKV010020388.1:0-39905 GCA_004027835.1 Alouatta palliata | reverse complement strand
CAATTCTCCTGCCCCAGCCTCCCAAGTAGCTGGGACTACAGGCACGTGCCACCATGCCCAGCTAATTTTTGTATTTTTAGTAGAGACGGGGTTTCACCATGTTGACCAGGATGGTCTCGATCTCTTGACCTCGTGATCCACCCGCCTCGGCCTCCCAAAGTGCTGGGATTACAGGCGTGAGCCACCGCGCCCGGCCTGTGTTGCCATTTTTATGGGTTGTGTCAACTTCAGAAATCTTCGTGTCTTCCCCTTGTCACCACCATCATCTTCTTCCCATCATTAAATTTCATTTTGATTCATTTAATAGATGTTTACTGGATGCTTTTCATGGTACTGAAGATGCCACAAAGATGTAGTAGGTGTTAGAGAAATGTAACTATTAAGACCCGGTCTTTGCTCTCTGTATCAGTCCATTCTTGCGCTACTATAGGGAAATACCTGAGACTGGGTAATTTATAAAGAGGTTTAATTGGTTCACAGTTTTGCAGACTATATAGGAAGCATGATGTTGGCATCTGTTTGGCTTTTGGGGACATCTCAGGAAACTTAACGATCATGGCAGAAGGCAAAGGGGAAGTCATTACTTCACGTGGCTGGAGCAGGAGGAAGAGAAGCAGGAAGCTGAGGTGCTGCACACTTTCAAATGACCAGATCTCATGAGAACAGCACCAAGAGGAAAGTCCACCTGATCCAGTCACCTCCCATCAGGCCCCGCCTCCAACATTGGGAATTACAGTTGACATGAGATTTGGGCAGGGACACCAATCCAAACCTTATCCTCTCTAAAGTTTATAGTCTGGTCAGGTAGACAAATGAATTCAATAGTTATGTATGTACAGTGAGATAAGTTTCTAAATCTTGGGATAGAAGTATTCATAAAGTGTTATGGGCTCACAGAGAAGATATTCAAATCAGCCTGAGTCAGAAGTAGGGAGAGCTTCTAATGGAAAGTAATAATGCCTTTTATAATGCATTTTTTTTTTTTTTTTTTTTTTTTTGCGATGAAGTCTCGCTGTATTGCCTAGACTGGAGTGCAGTGGCACAATCTTGGCTCACTGCAACCTCTGCCTCCTGGGTTCAAGCAATTCTCCTGCATTAGCCTCCCTAGTGGCTGAGATTACAGGCACCTGCCTCCATGCCTGACTAATTTTTGTATTTTTATTAGACATGGGGTTTTGCCATGTTGGCCAGGCTGGTCTCAAACTCCTGACCTAAGGTGATCTGCCTCCCTCAGCCTCCCAAATTGCTGAGATTACAGGCATGAGTCACCATGCCCAGTGAAAATGGTGCTTTTGAATCGACTTTTATCTTGTTGCTTAACATTTAAAAAAATTTAAGTAAAATGCACAGAATGTGATTTAGCTCAATGAATTCTGACAAATGTATACATCCATATCGACATCACCTCAATGGAGACATAAATCATAATTCTTTTCTTTTTTTTTGATTTGCAAATATTTTTTATTGTTCTGTGGGTTGTATTTTCAGTTTCTTTTTTTTTTAAATATATATTTTATTGTGTTTTAGGTTTTGGGGTACATGTGAAGAACATGCAAGATTGTTACATAGGTACACACATGGCAATGTGGTTTGCTGCCTTCCTCTCCATCACCTATATCTGGCATTTCTCCCAATGTTATCCCTCCCCAACTCCCCACCCCCTGCTATCCCTCCCCTACTTCCCCCTAAACTGACCCCAGTGTGTGATGCTCCCCTCCCTGTGTCCATGTGTTCTCATTGTTCAACACCTGCCTATGAGTGAGAACATGTGGTGTTTGATTTTTCTATTCTTGTGTCAGTTTGCTGAGAATGATGGTTTCCAGGTTCATCCATGTCCCTACAAAGGACACGAACTCATCGTTTTTGATGGCTGCAGAGTATTCCATGGTGTATATGTGTCACATTTTCCCTGTCCAGTCTATCATCGATGGGCATTGGGTTGGTTCCAGGTCTTTGCTATTGTAAACAGTGCTGCAATAAACATATGTGTGCATGTGTCTTTATAAAAGAATGATTTATAATCCTTTGTATATATACCCAGTAATGGGATTGCTGGGTCAAATGGAATTTCTATTTCTAGGTCCTTAAGGAAATGCCACACTGTCTTCCACAATGGTTGAACTAATTTGCACTCCCACCAACAGTGTAAAAGTGTTCCTATTTCTCCACATCCTCTCCAGCATCTGTTGTCTCCAGATTTTCTAATGATTGCCATTCTAACTGGCACGAGATGGTATCTCAATGTAGTTTTGATTTGCATTTCTCTAATGACCAGTAATGATGAGCATATTTTCATATGTTTGTTGGCCTCATATATGTCTTCTTTTGTAAAGTGTCTGTTCATATCCTTCGCCCACTTTTGAATGGGCTTGTTTGTTTTTCTCTTGCAAATCTGTTTTAATTCTTTGTAGATTCTGCATATTAGCCCTTTGTGAGATGGGTAGATTGCAAAAATTTTTTCCCATTCTGTTGGTTGCTGATTCACTCTAATGATTGTTTCTTTTGCTGTGCAGAAGCTGTGGAGTTTAATTAGGTCCCATTTGTCTATTTTGACTTTTGTTGCTAATGCTTTTGGTGTTTTAGTTATGAAGTCCTTGCCTATGCCTATGTCCTGAATGGTTTTGCCTAGGTTTTCTTCTAGGGTTTTTATGGTGTTAGGTCTTATGTTTAAGTCTTTAATACATCTGGAGTTAATTTTAGTGTAAGATGTCAGGAAGGGGTCCAGTTTCTGCTTTCTGCACATGGCTAGGCAGTTTTCCCAACACCATTTATTAAACAGGGAATCCTTTCCCCATTGCTTGTTTTTGTCAGGCTTGTCAAAGATCAGATGGTTGTAGGTGTGTGGCGTTACCTCCAAGGCCTCTGTTCTGTTCCATTGGTCTATATCTCTGTTTTGGTACCAGTACCATGCTGTTTTGATTACTGTAGCCTTGTAGTATAGTTTGAAGTCCGGGAGTGTGATGCCTCCAGCTTTGTTCTTTTTGCTTAAAATTGTCTTGGCTATGTGGGCTCTCTTTTGGTTCCATATGAAGTTTAAAGTGGTTTTTTCCAGTTCTGTGAAGAAGGTCATTGGTAGCTTGATAGGAATAGTGCTGAATCTATAGATTACTTTGGGCAGTATGGCCATTTTCACGATATTGATTATTCCTAACTATGAGCATGGAATGTTTCTCCATCTGTTTGTGTCCTCTCTTATTTTGTTGAGCAGTGGTTTGTAGTTCTCCTTGAAGAGGTCCTTTACATTCTTTGTTAGTTGTATTCCTAGGTATTTTATTCTCTTTGTAGCAATCGTAAATGATAGTTTGTTCTTGATTTGACTCTCTTTTAGTCTGTTATTGGTATATAGGAATGCTTGTGATTTTTGCACATTGATTTTGTATCCTGAGACTTTGATGAAGTTGCTTATCAGTTTTAGGAGATTTTGGGCTGAGATGATGGGGTCTTCTAAATATACAATCATGTCGTCTGCAAATAGAGACAATTTGACTTCCTCCTTTCCTAGTTGAACACCCTTTATTTATTTTTCTTGACTAATTGCTCTGGCTAGAGCTTCCAATACTGTATTGAATAGGAATGGTGAGAGAGGGCATCCTTGTCTAGTGCCAGATTTCAAAGAGAATGCTTCCAGTTTTTGTCCATTCAGTATATTGGCTGTGGGTTTGTCGTAAATAGCTTTTATTATTTTGAGATATGTTCCGTCAATACCTAGTTTATTGAGAGTTTTCAGCATAAAGGGATGTTGAATTTTGTCAAAGGCCTTCTCTTCATCTATTGAGATAATCATGTGGTTTTTATCTTTGGTTCTGTTTAAAATCGTAATTATTTTCATCAATACAGATAGTTCCTTTGTGCTTCTTTCCAGCCAGTATCCACCCTGAGCCACCTCCTCAGAGGCCACCAGATGAACTGCCTTTGGCCTGGACATTTACAATCAGAAGGAGTGGTAGAAGGGCAGGTCCATGAAGGGAACAGTGTGCAAAGCCATGGACGTGTGAGAGATTGTGGCATATTCAAGGGACCTCCAGCCCTCTGATTTCATCTTGCTGGGCTGAGGGCAAGTCATCTTTGTTGAATGAATGTTTGACATAGATGAGGCTAAGAGCCAAGTCACCAAGGGATGGGACATCAAGCAACTTGACTTTCATTCTATAAGAAAAAGGGAGTTATGAAAGAGTTTCAGGCAGGGTAGTGGTCATGGTATACTAAGACTTTGATTTTATTTTTTAATTCATTAATTAATTTTTTTAGGGACAGGGTCTTGCTCTGTCACCCAGTCTGGAGTGCAGTGGTACAATCATAGCTCACTGTAGCCTTGAACTCCTAGACTCAAGTGATTCTCCCAATTTAGCCTCCCAAGTAGCTTGGGCTATTGGTGTGCCCCATCATGCTGGGCTTAAATGACCTTTAAAGCACAGAAAACTTAAATGTCTCACTTGTTCTATGAACTATATAAAAATATCACAAAGGTGCTTAAATTGTGATGAATTTTTTTCTGGTTAAGCTGTGACTCCAGACAGGAATCTACAGAGGAGTTTTACAATCTCTTCTCTGGATTTTATGGAGAAATACTTTAGCCTTCTGTATTAGTCTCTTAAAGAACTGCAAACTTGCATTTTAAAATTCAAATGGTTAAAACATTTTGAGGGCAGAGTTCTATTTTACTGGTAGGAAATTGTTAAATACATTCTTCTGTAAAATATAGTAATCAGTCCTTTTATGTGAAGAGGGACAAATATCTAATTAAAAATACTGCTTGACATGAAACAATTGATCAAATATTTCGATGAAGACAAAGTTTTATGCTCAGTGATAGTGTTGGATGGTGTCTGCATTTAAAATGCTCTTTCATGTTAATTCAATATGGCATTGATCTCTGTCTTTGATTTACACAAAGGAGTCAGAGATGATTCTTTTCTGTAGGGAGAATCTCAAAAGCAGAAGCTGAACTGACACTACAGAATAAATGAAATAAGACTCATTAGGATTTTTTGAGAGTGTTGTTTGGTGCGGTGTCTTCTGACTAAATTGATAGTTTCTTTGCTTTTGAGATATAAAAGGGAAAAACAGTTACCTGAAAGAAACTTCCAGTCTCTGGAGCAAAGTGGGCTACCTTTGGAAGTTTGTAGTCTAATGTTGACTAGTTGGTTTTGGGAATCACTTCTGCCACTTTTCTCCAAAGGAAACATTAGAATGCAAATCTGTTTTAAAAATTACATTGTTTTTCATACTTTGAAAAGTGAACTTGAATGAGTAACATTGGGTCTCAGTATTGTTATGCAAAACTTCAGGGAGTATAGACAATGAGAGCAACCCAGAAAGACGTGTTGAAAAAGAAGAGTTAAATGCAGTGATAAACTATGTGAAAAGAACTAAAGTTGTTGAAAAAGAAGAGTTAAATGCAGTGATAAACTATGTGAAAAGAACTAAAGACATTAAGAAAATGGTAAGAGACATGAAAGAGCATTATTCATCAGAATTAGAAAAACTTAAAATTGGGTGACAGAATTCAAGAAAGAACTAGAAATGAAAAGAAAAAAAATCATTTTAAAAATGACAACCAAACCAGAAGAAACTGTAGAGCAAATAGACACAAGAGAAGGCAAAAAGACATATAAGTTCAGGCCGGGTATGGTGGCTAATGCCTATAATCTCAGCACTTTGGGAGGCTGAGGTGGGTGGATCATGAGGTGAGGAGATCGAGACTCTCCTGGCCAACATGGTAAAACCCTGTCTCTCCTAAAAATACAAAAATTAGCTGGGTGTGGTGGCGTGTGCCTGTAATCCCAGCTACTTGGGAGGCTGAGGCATGAGAATTGCTTGAACCCAGGAGGTGGAGGTTGCAGTAAGCCGAGATGGTGCCACTGCACTCCAGACTGGTGATAGAGAGAGACTCTTTTTTTTTAAGATGAGGTTTCACCATGATGGCCAGGCTGGTCTTGAACTCCTAACCTCAGGTGATCCACCCACCTCGGCCTCCCAAAGTGCTGGGATTGCAGGCGTGAGCCACCGTGCCCAGCCTAGAGAGAGACTCTTAAAAAAAAAAAAGGAAGAAATACAAGTTCAAAGAAATGAAGAAACAAAAAGCATTGAAGAAAAGTGACAAATAGAGATCAGAAAGATCTGAAATAGTTACTAGGCTCTTCCATACCAAAAATCCTGGTTCTCAAGGACCCAGAGGATGATAGGATTGGAATATCCCATCATTGGTGCTAACCTATAAGGATCACACGGCAGTTTCAGAATAACAATACTACCACCGTGTATTTTGACTAAATACTTTAAAAATGTTTTTCTCAGGCTAACTTCATTCTCTCTCCTTTTTTAATGGATAGAGTACCTGAAGCAAAAGAAGACCAAAGAAAGGGAACAGAATAAGTACTGTAACTGAAAGTTAAGAAATTACCAGGCTAGGACAATGGCTCACACCTGTAATCTCATCACTCTGGGAGGTTGAGGTGGGAGGCGGGAGCATCACTTGAGCCCAGGAGTTTGAGACCAACTTGGGCAACATAGTGAGACTCTGATTTGACAAAAAATGGATAAAAAAATTACCCAGGAGTGGTGGTGCATGCCTGTAGTTCCAGCTACACGAGAGGCTGAGGTGGGTGGATGGCTTGAGCTGAACTTGGGAGGTCGAGGCTGCAGTGGGCTAAGATTGTACCACTGCATTTCAGCCCCAGCCTGAGCAACAGAGCCAGACCCTATCTCAAAAAAAAAAAAAGAAAAAAAAAAAAAGGAAGAAGAAGAAAAAGAAAAAAATACTTTTCTGAAATATTTCCTGGAGTATTTTGAAATACAGATTGAAAGAGCACACCATGTACCTAAACATGCTGACCCAGGGCTACCAACACCAGGACATATTCTAGAAAATTGTTGGACTTTAAAAGGAAAATAAACATTTCTATTTTTTTAAGCAATATATTTGACTTTCAAAAAATTTCAATAAGCATTTAGACACAAATAGCATGTCACTTATGAAGAAAAGAAAATTAGATTATTATCAGACTTTTTGACAGATTAGCTTTATGCCAAAACAAAATGGAATAACATACTTAAGATACCCAAGGAAACCAAGTGTGAGGGAAAGATCTTCTATCCAGTAAGACTGACATCAACTGTGATCAACATGCAAGAACTCAGAACATCTTGTTCTCATGGGCTTTTATTAAAGTGTCTACTCGAGATCAAGGCCACCAAAACAATCAGAGAAACATTGACACGAGAACTGGTGGTGAACATGAAATAAATACATGGTTGCTTACAGAAGTAAAACAAAATGAGTGTTAAAGAGGAAATTAATATACGTGAAGGTTTTACAGCCTGTCCAGATAGATCTAGCATGACCATTAAAAGGGGGGAGAGAATGACATTAGCCTGAGAAAAATATTTTTAAACTCTTTAGTCAAAATATGTGGTGGTAGTATTGCTATTGTTATTCTGAAACTGCTGGACGATCCTTATAGGTTAGCATAAAATTTGAGTTATTCCAATTCTATCATCCTCTGGGTCCTTGAGAACCAGGACACTTGGTATGGAAGTGCCTAGTAACAATGGGGAAGTAGCAGTAGTGCCTAAATTGTGGTCTTGAAATACCATGTTTCATTAAGGCAAACCTGGGCTGCTTGGAGAAATGGCTGATTCCAGATCTGGAATAGGAAATGTACAAGATGAACTGGAATGTCTTGACCTACCACACAGTAGAGAAGTTATCAAAGACTACTAGAGTTGTGGGCAGAAGGTTCTTAAAATTTTTTTGAAGAGAAAGGGTCTCGTTGTGTTGCCCCAGCTGGTCTCAAACTCCTGGGCTCAAGTGATGTTCCCACCTTGGCCTACAGGTGTGAGTGCTGGGACTACAGGTGTGAGCTCTGCACCTGGCCTTTCAGGAGCCATTTTTGAAGAGCCTCCCACAGGTTAAAATGAGTTTCTGTGTTATTGAGGATAATGTTTAAATATTTTTAAATCCATGAGTTCATAATAATCTTTATTTTATTATTTTTTATTTTTCTATTGCCCAGGCTGAAGTGCCTTGGCACCGTCTTGGCCACTGGAACCTCCGCCTCCTGGGTTCAAGTGATTCTCCTGTCTCAGCCTCCCAAGTAGCTGGGATTACAGGTGTGCACCACCATGCCTGGCGAATTTTTGCATTATTAGTAGAGATGGGGTTTCACTATGTTGGCCAGGCTGCTCTTGAACTCCTGGCCTCAAGTGATGCACCTGCCTTGTCCTCCTAAAGTGCTGGGATTACAGGCATGAGCCACCTTGCCAGACCCATAAAAATGAATTGATTGCATTCTGAAGATGACAGATAAACAATTCATTATGGTGGAAATGGTGTAAATAGAAACAAATAACCAACTATTTACTTTGCCTTTTCTTTATGAACTGAACAACTGGGTAATCAAAAGGTAGATGAGGGGAAACATCTCTTTGTAAAATTATTCCAGCTAAATAATAAGAACAATTAGAATAAAAATTAGAATGTCACCATCCTAACTATCCCAAATCAATCAGTGAACCTAGGCATTGAGCTGACATAAAAAAAAAAAAGTAAGTGAAAAGCAGGCATGATATACCTCCTGATGAAAGAACACACCACCACTTAATTTTGCCAAAGGGATGGAATCTAAGATTCATCAGTCCTCTGGATTTAGCTGTCAATTTTCAGGAAATACAGAGGATAGAGGAACACGCTGAACTGCACCATGCGTATGCAGTCATTGAAACCCAGATTGCAGGAAATTCTGCATGTAAAACAGCCTCTGTCATTCAATAGATACATTGTAGGGGAAAGAAAGAGACTGAGGGTGATATATTGAGTTAAAAGAAGGGAGCAAATGAAATGCACATTTGGGTGACAGAACAGTAAAGTAACATAAGGGAAGTGATTAACGTGCTGTTGGAGGGATGGGAGAGGCTGCAGTTAGTATGGGGTACATGGTGGAGTTTCTCAGGTGGCTGGCTAAACTCTGTTTCTTGACTTGGGTAGTGATCACAAAAATGTTTCCAAGAATTTTACATTAGCATATTACTATATTTGCTTTATCCTAATCCCATATGTAGCCCTCTACCCATCCCTTCACCCATCTATTAATCCATCTTGTTTTTGGATGGATTTAAAAGTAAATGACAGATATTTGTATAGCTCCCCCTCAGTATTTCTATACTACACTGCTATTAACTAGAGTTCAGTATTTAGTTATTTCTTTTCTTTTCTTTTTTTGAGGCAGGGTTTTGCTCTCATCCAGGCTGAAGTGCAATAGAGCTATTATTGCTCACTGAAGCATCTACATCCTAGGCTCAAGCGATCTGCCCACCTCAGCCTCCCAAGTAGCTGGGACCACAGGCATGCATTACCACACCTGGCTAATTTTTGTATATTTTGTAGAGATGGGGTTTTGCTGTGTTGCACAGGATAGTCTCGAGCTCCTGAGCTCAAGCAATCCTCCTGCCTTAGCCTCCCAAAGTGCTAGGATTACAGGTGTGAACCACCGTGTCTGGCCTGTTGTTTTCCTTTGATGTAAAATTTACATAAAATGAAATGCACATATTTAAAATGTATACTCACTGAGTTTTGACAATGCATATACCCACATAACTCAAAGTCCTATCAAGATGTACATTACCATTGCCCCCAAAATTTCCTCTTTTTTTAAAGTCTCTAAAATCTGAATATATTTTTCCTAAAATTCAAACATGAAATCAATTTTCTTCTGAGTAAAATTTTAAAAATTGCATGTTATACTTCTCTTGCTCCCCTGACATTCTCTCTTTCTGTTTTTATTTATTTATTTATTTTTAAAAGAGAGAGTCTAGCTCTGTTGCCCAGGATGGAGTGCAATATGGCTTGATTACAGCTCACTGCAACCTCAAACTCTTGGGCTCAAGCAGTCTTCCCACTTCAGCCTCCCAAGCAGCTAGGACTGCAGGCATGTGCCACAACACCAGCTAATTTTTTATATTTTTTTGTAGAGATGGGGTCTTGCTCTGTTGCCCAGGCTGGTCTCAAACTCCTGGCCTCAAGTGATCCTCCTGCTTCTGCTTTCCAAAGTGCTGGGATTACAGGTGTAAGCCACCACATCTGAGCCCTGGTATTCTCAATTTTGTAGACACACTCCAGGAATCTCACTTTGGATTATTATTAGTAATAGTACTGAAAGGCAGTGTAGAATGGTGGTTAAGATTCTGGCAGCAGACTGCCCAGGTTTGAATCTCAGCTCCTTCTCTTATCAATATTGTGACCTTGGTAATTAACTCCTCTGCCTCAATTTGTCCTTTAAAAGATGGAGTTAATAATAATACCTTCATTAAAGGGTAGCTGTGAGGATTAAGCGAGGAAATATATGTAAAACACTTAGCGTAGTGCCTGGCATTTAGTAAACAATATATAAGTCCCCAATTTTTTATCATTATTAAATTACCATTTTACATTGCATATTATTTCTTTCAAAACCATTTTGACATTTGCCTTCAGATATAAAATTGTATTAGCAAAAATTATATTATCAGTAATTATTTAGACTTAATTAGATTTGCATGTCTATTGGAAGCATCCAGTGACTTAACTATGGGTCATCCATGTGATCTGGAACCATGGTTCTAGCATCTTCCAGAGCCCATCCATTTGGTCTAGGTCCCATGTGGCCACCAGGAACCATGTCCCTTCTCTCTTCAGTTTCCTCTTCTATGAGATGAAGGGATACTACAGACTCATATAGGAGATTCCTCAGACTTATCATAGGAACTACTTGGGTATAAATGAGATTACTTATGCAAGAACCTGTGGAAGTCCCAAGGAAATCAATACTCTGCGAATGCCTGTGATTGTTGCTATTAATCATTCTCCAGGTGAGTCAGTCCTTTTCATCACCCAGCCATACGAACTTTAGCAGATGGGTCAGCCTGCAGAAGATCAATTACTGGTCTCCTAATTTCTTCTTCCTTGTCGTCTTCCCCAACGATCTCCCCATCTCCAGCACCACCTCCCAGGCATATCTTTTGTATAACATGGTCAGCAGTCATTATGACAGCTCCAGCCCTTCTAGAACTTCTTAGGGGTTGGCTATACACTTTCTCTGTGAGAGAGCAGGAAGACTTCTACCGTTTCTTTGAAATAGCCTTGCAGCTTTGGAATTTAGGGCAGTCATTTGGAATTCTGCTTGATTTTTACCTTATGTATCTTTACTCTTATGTGATCAGAACTCGAGTTTACTGACAGAAGGTACAGCAGATACTCTATTTCATCAAGACAACTTTTTTAAATATTAAATTAACTTGTTTCTGTTTTCTGTACTTTGAGGTTCTCCATGTTTCCTTTAATGTCTCTTCCTTTAAAGTAAAAAACACATAAAATCTGTCAATGTCTATTGTCTTATTAATGAATAAGTCAAATTGAATTTTAAGTTTTATTTTACATTTTATATATTATCTCCGTATATGATAAAACCCTGTCAAAATCATGTGGAAATTTCAAAGATTTAGTAGACTCTTATATATAAGGTTACATTAAAATTTTAAGCCGGGCATGTTGCCCAGGCTGGTCTTGAACTCCCGGGTTCAAATGATCTTCCTGTTTTGCCCAGGAACTGCTGGGATTACAGGTGTGAGCCACCACACTTGGCCCTATAAGTTCTTTACATAATTGAGTGTTTGTATCTTGATTCGATAATACTAATTTATTAAAATTGATTTGGGCTGCTGGTTCTGAAACAAGATGGAATAGACTTTTCACTGCTCTTCCCCTCTAAATACAACAAAAACATCCTTAGAAATATTGAACAGACAATGATAAAAGGACTCTGAAAGCTGGAAAGATGACAAAGTGGTAGGAAACCCCAGGATATGAGGAATGATAACGTGCTGAGTCCTCTGGGTTTTTTTTTTTTTTGTCTTGCATATGCCCTTGGCCTGGATGCCAGAGAGGCCTGTAGTCTGGAACTACCCACAGGGATAGACATAAGAACCTAAGAAAAGCCTACTCTCTCTGGCCAAAGAACCAGGAGAGGGGAAGCTCAACAGAGACCTAGTGGGGAACTGAAGCCCCTGTTTCACACCACAGGCCAGTAGACAGTACAATCTGTTGGCAACAGTGGTGGCAGCAAAGTCACAGGCCACCCAAGACACTGCTCCACAACCAGGGCATTGGCAGGTCATCCGATCTGTCCACAGTGGCAGGGACGGTGAAATCTTGTATCACCCTGCTCTTTACCCACTGGCATAAGGAGTTCCAAGCCTAGTGGCTTTTGTTAGAACCCCTGCTTCCAGAAAACCACCAAGTACTAGCAGGTGGCTAAAAGAAGCACCTTCTGCCCTTGCAGATGGCATCAGCAGGAATGAGCAGGAACCCTATCAGGATCAGAAGAACAAAACAGACCAGAATAATATTGCAAGGGCTCTCAAAACTCAACTGTCATTGGAACAGAAAAACTCACAAAGTATGCCAGAACTTATAGGCTAAATCTAAGCAGAGTGACAGCCTGCTAAAATAGAATGCTTAAATATAATCAAGAGTCTTCTAGCATAATAACCAAAATATCTGGTGAGAAAAACAAGTCATTAATTCTACTAGAAACCAGGAAAACCACAGTTTGAATGAGGAAAGACAATTAATTGATACTGATAGTGAGCTGAATCAGATGTTGGAATTATTTGACAAGGATTTTAAAATAGCCATCACAAAAATGCTTCAACAGTCAATTACAAATTCTCTTGAAACAAGTGCAAAATAGAAATATCAGTAAAGAAATAAAAGTTATAAAAAAGGGACAAAAGGGAATTATGAAATTGAAAATCCAATAATAAATAAATAAATAACTTACTAGATAGACTCAGTCATGGAGTGGAGACAACTGAGGACAGAACCAGTAAATTTGAAGATGGATCAATAGAATTTACTCTGTCTGAGCAACAGGAAGAAAACAGACTGAAAAAAAAATGGGCCAGGCACAGTGGCTCACACCTGTAATCCCAGCACTTTGGGAGACTGAGGCAGGAAGATCACCTGAAGATCAGGAGTTCGAGACCAGCCTGGCCAACATGGTGAAAACCCATCTCTACTAAAGTACAAAAATTAGCTGGGCCTGGTTGCGGGTGCCTGTAATCCTAGCTAGTCTGAAGGCTGAGGCAGGAGAATCACTTGAACCCGGGAGGCAGAGGTTGTAGTGAGTTGAGATGACACCATTGCACTCCAGCCTGGGCAACAGAGTAAGACTCTGTCTCCAAAAGAACAGAGCCTTACAGATCTGTAGGACAATAATAAAAGAGTAAACATGTGTATCACCAGAGTTGCATAAGGAGAGGAAAAAGAGAATAGTGCTGAAAGAGTATTTGGGAGGAATAAAGGCTGAAAACATCCCAAATTTGGTGAGTAAGCCCCAAACAAGATAAACACAAAGAAACCTACACCAAGACACATAACTAAACTTATGAAAACTAAAAAATAAAAACCATATTAAAAACAGCCAAAAAGAAAGGACACATTTCCACGGAGAACATGGATTTATTTAATTTTAAAAAATTTTACATGTCCGGAATGTGCAGGTTTGTTAATAGGTATACATGGGCCACGGCAATTTGGGATGATGAAAGATTTTGGAAATAGACAGTGGTGATAATTACACAACATTGCGACTGCAATTGATGCTGCTAAGTGATGTACTTAAACATGATTAGAATGGTAAATCTTACATATATTTTAGCACAATAAAAAGAATGTATTTGAAATGTGCAGCCCCTATAGTCCACTGGCAGGGACTGGTAAGGGGGAAGAAACAGATAATGGACTAGACTCCTCTACTGGTCTGTAGTAGAAGATGTGTGCACCAGGCAGGTCTCTTGAGCAGCCTGTGTTAGTGGTACCTCAGCCATTAAGACATGGCATGTAAAGGAGAGCTACTTTCTCAGCTGTCAGACTCGAGGATCTTTAAGTAGAACTTCAATTCTCAGCCATGAAATCTGAACTTTATGTAACAGGTAAGTGGGGAGAGCTTTGCATCACTTATTTTCCCCCCTGTGTTTTTCAGATACAAATTGTATTGTCAGCTGTGAGGGACAAAGTAGATGTGCTGATCTAGAGAAGAGAGAAAGAGCTCACTGCTTCCCAGAGCCACTGGAAATCCTCATGTGACATTATATCACATTCCAGTCCCTGTGCTCTTGCATTTGTTAAGTCTAAGTCCTTGAGCCATCTGCCATCTCAGGAAAGTGAAACGCTCAGGCTTGACTTCACCATGGGTCAGAGTGTCACATCCTAAGCAACTGGTAACATCAGAGAAGTGGCCCAATGCATGAGGTGTTTTCCTTCACTAAGACCCAGGTTTCCAAGGTCCCTCAGGTCACACAAAGAAGGCTGTTTTGGTGACGTTCTCACTGAGTTATCCCTGAAATTTGGCTGTTGAAAGATTAACTTGATCTTCACCTAATTAAAAAAAAACAACAACACAGAAAGAGAACATTAATATAACTCATGAGGCATTAAATATACTGTTTTCAAGACAGGATTCTTTTTATTTTTTATTTATTTTTTTGAGACTGAGTCTCACTTTGACACCTAGGCTGGAGTGCAGTGGCTCAATTTCGGCTCACTGCGACCTCCGCCTCCTGGGTTCAAGCGATTCTCCTGCCTCAGCCTCCCAAGTAGTTGGGATTACAGGTGCGCACCACCATACCTGGCTAATGTTTGTATTTTTAGTAGAGACGGGGTTTCACCATGTTAGCCAGGCTGGTCTCAAACTCTTGACCTCAAGTGATCCACTAGCCTCAGTCCAAAGTGCTGGGGTCATAGGCATGAGCCGCTGCATCTGGTCCAAGATACTTTATATAAACATTTGATGTACATTTTGCATATGTTTACATTGAGCTGTTAAATATGTCAATTAAACTTTTAGATACTACTTATGGTTTTAATATATCTGGGTGTGTTGCACTCCCATGCAATTTGTATTAAAAGATGAACTGAACACTGTATTGCTGGCTGGAGATCATTCATTCATTCGTTAAGCATTTAATCAGTCATTATGCACAAGGTACTCTGCTATACCTTGAATCCCGATCTAAAAGCACTCTCCCTGTCATCCCTACTGCCTTCAATATGCCAGGGGCAGGGACTAACCTGGGAGCCTAGGCAGGATGCCCCACACTGCACAAAAGCTGCTGTGCTCTAGCAAAGCCTAGGGTTGCTTTGCTGATTCCCAGAAATTTAGAGAACATGGTGACAAGGTGTTGGTGTGTGGCATGTCTCTTTTACAAAATCGTATCAATAAAGGGTTTTATTAATTTTTCATGTCACCAATTATTTTTCTGCCAAACATCCCTCAAAAGCAGATGGACTTTATCTCTACAGAGTGGAACCTGAAGTATAGATATGAGTTGTTCTGCTCAGGATCATCCAGCGAGTCACTGACAGACTTGGGGATGCCAAGTGCCAGGAAAGAAAGGAATTTCCTCCCCTTTTATGACAACTTCCTTCGTCTTCCCAGTCAGTCCTGATCTCTCACACCACCTCTTTCTTACAGAACTCACTCTCCAGGCTCTTGTGGCAAATATGTTTGTGCTGTTTCTCATTTCCACAGCTAGATTGCAGGCTCTTTGAGTCTCTCTAGCAGAGGATAGCACATGGTGGCTGTCCATGGCAATACTTTTGTATCTTTCTATCTTTTGTATCTTTCTGTCTTCTCTTCTGCTTCCATAGGATATCTGTGCTTTCCTATGTATCACCTTCTAAGGGAGAGTGATATTCTCAAAACAGATTTTGTCGATATAATCATGATTGGGGCCAGCCTGAGGTTGTTGTTGTAACGAGGGTCTTCTTGAGATAAAGTTTTCTGTTTGAGTTTTCTAATCTAAAGGAGCAATTCTCCTTTTCAGGGACCTTGAAATACCTAAGAGAAAGACAGAAATAAGGTCTAACTAGGAAACATAGTTTTCTTTTCTTTTTTTTTTTTTTAAAAGAAAGATTTTATATAAAGAAATTTTTTTAAAAAGGGCATCACAGACCTGTTATTGCTCAATCTCAGGTGGTTGAATGCCACTTGTCCCTCCAAGAAGTTGGGGTTCTTTTCTTTTAAAATAATTATTAGCTGGGTGGGGTGGCTCATACCTGTAATTCTGATACTTTGGGAGGCCAAGGCAGGAGGATGGCTTGGGCCCAGGAGCTTGGGACCAGCCTAGGTAGCATAGTGAGACCGCATCTCTACTAAATATTTTTTAAAAATTAGCTGGCCTGGTGGCATATGCCTGTAGTCCCAGCTATTCAGGAGCTGAGGTGAGAGGACTGCTTGAGCCCATGAATTTGAGGCTGAAGTGAGCTGTGTTCAAGCTACTGCACTCCAGCCTGAGTGACAGAGGAAGACCCTATCTCAAATTTTAAAAAAAGAGAAAAAAATAAATAATTATAAGATATTTGATACATACATACATATATATTATTAACCCTTGTAACACATATATGTTTACATGTAAATATATAAACATATGTAAATTATAAAGGTTAATAATAAAATGAATACCAGAGAAGCAAATATTCGACTTAAAAATAAAACATCACCAATGCTGTTGAAGCTACCTTTACGTTTTTCCTTTATTTCATCTCTCTGCTTTCACTGCACCCACTCCAGTGAGACACTATCATGAATTTTGTATTTGTCATTTCCTTACTTTTTAAATAGATTTTTTTCTTCTTTTCTCTCAGATATCTTAGGGATAAATTTTCTTTATAGATTTAGTACATAGATTTTTTAAAAAAATTTCTCCTTTTTTCTTTTTTTCCCCTCTTTTTTAGTATATACTCCAGGATAGTACATAGGTATTGATCACAAAACAATGTATTATTTAGTTTTGCAGTTTTGAACTTCAGACAAATATAATACAGTACATTTTTGGTATTTTGATTTTTTAACTTAGCATTCTATTAGAGTAAAATGTTATTTTATATATAGTTATAGTCATTTATTCTCACTGCTATGTAGTACTCCATTATGTGAATATTCCCCAGTATTTTTAACCATTCTCCTGTTGTTGGAAACTTCAGTTGTTTCTGTTTTTATTATTTTTTTATTTGAGACAGGGTCTCACTGTTTCACCCAGACTGGAGTGCAGTAGCACAATCTTGGTTCACTGCAGTCTCGACCTTCTGGGCTCAGGTGATCCCCTCATCTTAGCCTCCTTGGTAGCTGTGACTACAGGTACGTGCCACCATGCCTGGCTAATTTTTAAATTTTTTATAGAGACAGGGTCTCACTATGTAGCCCAGGCTGGTCTCAAACTCCCGGACTCAGGTGATCCTCCTGCCTTGGCCTCCCAAAGTGCTGAGATTATAGGCGTGAACCACCGCAACTGGCTGGCTGTTCCTGTTTTGTTTTTTTTTGAGACAGGGTCTCACTGTGTCACTCAGGCTGGAGTGCAGTAGTGTGTTCTTGGTTCATTGCAGCCTTGACCTCCTGGGCTCAGGTGATCTTCTCATTTTAGCCTCCCCAGTAGCTGGGACTACAGGTATGTGCCACCCTGCCTGGCTAATTTTTAAATTTTTTATAGAGACAAGCTCTCACTATGTTGCCCAGGCTGGTCTTGAACTCCTGGACTCAGGTGATCCTCCTGCCTTGGCCTCCCAAAGGGCTGGGATCATAGGCATTATGGCCAGTTGTTTCTGTTTTTTGTTTTTGTTTTCTGAGACGGGGTCTCACTGTGTCACCCAGGCTGGAGTGCAGTAGCATGACCTTGGTTCACTATAGCCTCAACCTCCTGGGCTCAGGTGATCTTCTCATCTTAACCTCTCTGGTAGCTGGGACGACAGGTATGTGCCACGATGCCTGCCTAATTTTTAAATTTTTATAGAGACAGGGTCTCACTGTGTTGCTCAGGCTGATCTCAAACTCCTGGACTCAGGTGATTGTCCTGCCTTGGCCTCCCAAAGTGCTGGGATTATAGGCATGAGCCACCACACCTGGCTGGCTGTTTCTGTTTTTTTTTTTTTTCTTTTTTTTTTCTTTCTTTCTTTCCTTTTTTTTTCTTTTTTTTTGCTGTGACTAACAATGCTGCTAGAAGATTCTTTCTATGTCTCCTAGTCCAGACATGTGAGGGTTTCTCTAAGGTATTTGGCAGTTCTTAGTTTGGTTTACTTTCAGATCAGTTCTCGCCCTTCTGCTGTTCTGCTTTGTCTTACAGGAGGTGGATCCCCAAAGGCTGTGTGTTTCAGGGTTTTGTGTCAGCTGGGTTGGTGTGTGGCAGACACTGGAGAGGGAGATTGGAGGGCACAAAGAAGAAAGAAGCCAGGTATTTGTCCCCTTCTCTCTGTCTTGGACAGCCTTTCTGGAAGTCGCAGTGGCTGAGTGTCTTCCTGGCTCTAGGTTCTGGACAGGTCCACTGTGGTTCTAGCTTCTGCCAGGTGATTATTATTGTCCATGAATTTCTATAACATTGCTTCCTCCCTTTGTCTTACTAACCTAGGGGTCATCAAACTTTTCCTGTAAAGGAGCAGAGAATAAAATATTTTAATCTTTACAGGTCATACAGTCTCTGTCACACTCAACTCTGTGAGTAGGTGTGTCTGTGTGCCAATAAAACTTTATTTCCAAAAACTAGCAGTGAGCTGCATTTGGGTAGCACAGGCTACTCTTGGCTGCCTCCCGCCTAGCCTAAGGGCTGTAGCAGCTGCCTGCTCTTGCTAATGTTTCCATTGCTTCATTAACCTGTTTGGTTTCTCAGGTGTTTCATCACATCACAATTTCCTTCATTCATTACCTTATGGCACAAATACTTAGGTGTTTCCAGATTTTCTGGTAGGACTCTGGCTGATTCAAGGTTATACTAAGGGTTAGAATTGCTGTGTTGTAAGGTATGTACATTTTCAGCCCTAACAAGATAATGTCAAATTATTTTCTAAAATTCATTGTACCAATTTCCAGTTCTTCCAGATATATGAAGAAGTCCTCTTTGATTCATATCTTTGCTAACACTTGGTGTTATCAGACCTCTAATTTTGGCTAACCTGGTGGGTTTAAAATGTTCTCACTCATAAGTGGGAGTTAAGCAATGAGAACACATGAAAACAAGGAGGGGAGCATTGCACACTGGGGCCTGTTGGGGGTGAGGGGCTAGGGGAGGGATAGCATTAGGAGAAATACTTAATGTAGATGACGGGTTCATGGGTGCAGCAAACCACCATGGCAAGTATATATACCTGTGTAACAAACCTGCATGTTCTGCACATGTGCCTGAGAACTTTAAGTATAATAAAAATAGCATATTAAACCATTGGCATATTATTATGGTATTAAATTTCATTTACTGGCCAGGCGTGGTGGCTCATGCCTGTAATCTCAGCACTTTGGGAGGCCGAGGTGAGAGGATTTCTTGAGACCAGCCTAGGGAACATCATAGTGACACCCCATCTCTACAGAAAATTAAAAAATTAGCCGGGCATGGTGGCATGTGCCTGTGGTCCCAGCTACTCCTAGGAGGCTGGGGTGGGAGGATCGCGTAGCCGGGGAGATCAAGGCTGCACTGAGCCATGTTCTCATCACTGCACTACAGCCTGGGCAACGGAGTCAGACCCTGTCTTAAAAAAATTATTTACCCACTTACTATATTTATTCAGTGTTCATGTTTCTTTTTCTGTGAAATCTCTTTTCCCAGGGATAAAACTCAAAATATTTTAAAAACATGTTAAACAATATGGCAGGTTTTTCACACTCAGTATTTCAAAGTTGTGCTCCTGGATGAGTATCAACCCCATCTATTCCATTCTTTGTTCATTTGGTTGTCTTATTTCTTCCCTTTCAGTTGTAATTCTTTCTGTTATTTATTTTAGTGGTCGTTCAAGGACTAATACTATACATTCTTAGCCTATCAAATTATTTATAGTGAATATTGTACCACTTCATACTTCAGGTGTCCCAGCTGATACTTTCCACATCTGATAACCTTAAAATGACACAATTCCATTAACCTGCCACCCCATTCTTTGTGCTATTATTGTCATATCTTTTATTTCTACATATATTGTAAATGCCACCTTACAATATTATTTTTTTCTTTAAGCAGTCAGTTGTCATTGAAAGGAATTAGAAGATAAAAAAATTTAAAAATTTACCCTCTTATTTACAAATTCTGGTACTCTTCATTTTTTTTTTTCTGTAGTTTCAGATTTCTGTCTGGTATTATTTTCCTTTATCCTGAAGAATATCCTTTAGCATTTCTTATAAAGCAGGTCTGCTGGTGCCAAATTCTCTGGGCTTTTGTTTTTCTGAAAATGTCTTCATTCAACCCTGATTTGGAAGGATATTTTGTTAAATACAGAATTATGGCTTTTGTTGCCGATGCTTTTGGTGTTTTGGTCATGAAGTCCTTGCCTATGCCTATATCCTGAATGGTTTTGCCTAGGTTTTCTTCTAGAGTTTTTATGGTGTTAGGTCTTATGTTTAAGTTTTTAATACATCTGGAGTTAATTTTAGTGTAAGGTGTCAGAAAGGGGTCCAGTTTCTGCTTTCTGCACATGGCTAGCTAGTTTTCCCAGCACCATTTATTAAACAGGAAATCCTTTCCCCACTGCTTGTTTTTGTCAGGTTTGTCAAAGATTGGAAGCTTGAAAAGCCAAAATAGACAAATGGGACCTAATCAAACTCCACAGCTTCTGCACAGCAAAAGAAACAGTCGTTAGAGTGAATCAGCAACCAACAGAATGGGAAAAAATTTTTGTAGTCTACCCATCTGACAAAGGGCTGATATCCAGAATTTACAAAGAACTAAAACAAATTTACAAGAAAAAAACAAACAAGCCCATTCAAAATTGGGTGAAGGATATGAACAGACACTTTACAAAAGAAGACATACATGAGGCCAACAAACATATGAAAAAATGCTCATCATCACTGGTCATTAGAGAAATGCAAATCAAAACCACATTGAGATACCATCTCATACCAGTTAGAATGGCAATCATTAAAAAATCTGGAGACAACAGACGCTGGAGAGGATATGGAGAAATAGGAACACTTTTACACTGTTGGTGGGAGTGTAAATTAGTTCAACCATTGTGGAAGACAGTGTGGCATTTCCTTAAGGACCTAGAAATAGAAATTCCATTTGACCCAGCAATCCCATTACTGGGTATATATCCAAAGGATTGTAAATCGTTCTACTATAAGGACACATGCACACGAATGTTCATTGCAGCACAGTTTACAATAGCAAAGACCTGGAACCAACCCAAATGCCCATTGATGATAGACTGGACAGGGAAAATGTGGCACATTTACACCATGGAATACTCTGCAGCCATCAAAAATGATGAGTTCGTGTCCTTTGTAGGGACAGGGATGAACCTGGAAACCATCGTTCTCAGCAAACTGACACAAGAACAGAAAATCAAACACCACATGTTCTCACTCACAGGTGAGTGATGAACAATGAGAACACATAGACACAGGGAGGGGAGCATCACACACTGGGGTCTGTGGGGGGGAAATGGGGAGGGACAGTGGGGGGTGGGGAGTTGGGGAGAGATAGCATGGGGAGAAATGCCAGATATAGGTGAAGGGGAAGAAGGCAGCAAATCACACTGCTATGTGTGTACCTATGCAACAATCTTGCATGTTCTTCACATGTACCCCAAAACCTGAAATGCAATTAAAAAAAAAAAGAAATACAGAATTATGGGATGTCAGCTTGTTTTTTTCTTTCAGCACTTTAAATATATCATTCCAATTTTTAATAGCCTTCATTGTTTGTAATGAGAAGTTAGCTGTTATTCATAGAATTGATTCCTGTATGTAATGTGTGTGTGTGTGTGTGTGTGTGTGTGTGTGTGTTTCCGTTGCGGACTTTCGAGATTTTTCTCTTTATCTTTAGGTAAAGATGTACCAATGGTATGTCCGTGTGTGTGTGTGTGTGTGTGTGTGTGTGTGTGTGTGTGTTTTATTTATTTAGCCTATCTTTATTTATTTGTAAGTCAAGTTTACATTTAAATTTGGAAAACTTTGGGCCATTCCTTCCTCATATAACTATCTGTTCCACTTTCATCCTCCCTCTGGGACTCCTTTTAATGTAAGTGAGACTGGTAATTTTTATAAATTCCTGGGGCCCAGTTCACTTTCTTTTTCCTGCCTTCCTTCCTTTTTCTTCCTTTCCTTTTCCCTCCCTCCCTCCTTCCTTCCTTCTCTCCTTCCTTCTTTCCCTTCCTCCCTCCCTCCCTCCCTCCCTCCTTCCTTCCTTCCTTCCCTCCCTCCCTCCTTCCTCCTTCCTTCCTTCCTTCCTCCCTCCCTCCCTCCTTCTTTCCTTCCTTCCTTCCTTCCTTTCTTCCTTCCTTCCTTCCTCCCTCCTTCCTTCCTTCCTTCCTTCCTTTCCTCCTTCCCGAGGAAGTCTCATTCTGCTGCCCAGGAGGTCTCAAACTCTTGGGCTACAGTGGTCCTCACGCCTCAGCTTCCTAAGTAGCTGGGATTACAGGCAGGAGCCATCACACCTAGCTCTCAGTTTACTTTTCTTGAATTTTGTTCTTTCTCTTTTAAAGATTGGATACTTTTTATTGCCCTGTCTTCAAGTTTGCTAACCCTTTCTTCTCTCAAGTCCATACAGTAAATTTTTTGTTTCAGTTATTGTTCTTTTCAATTCTACAATTTTCACTTGGATGTTAAAAATTGTTTTTTTCTGGGACTGAGCATGGTGGCTTATGCTTGTAACCCCAGCACTTTGGAAGGCTGAGGCAGGAGGATCACTTGAGGCTAGGTGTTTGGGACCAGTCTGGGAAACATAGCTAGACACATATCTACAAAAAATAAGAAGAATTAGCTAGGCATGATGACATAAGCATGTAGTCCCAGCTACTAGGAGGCTGAGGTGGGAGGATCGCTTGAGCCTAGGAGTTTGAGGTTGCGGTGAGCTGTGATCATACCACTACTTTCAGCCCAGTGACAAAGTGAGACCCTGTCTCAAAAAATAAAAATAAAAAAAAATAAATAAATTTCTGTTTCACAGCTGGTATTACCTATCTTTTTGCTTATTAATGCCATATGCTTCTTTAAGTCCTGAACATACTTATAGCTGCTTAAAGTTGTCTGCTAAATCATATGTGCCTGTGCCATCTCAAGGTCACATTTTCCTGGTTTTTTTCTTCTCATGTATAATAGTCTTAGATTGTATGCTAGAAGTTGGTGCTGATATTTAATACATTGTGGAGACCTTGAGTTTTGTTTTCTTCCTCCAAAGACTGATAATTTTTGTTCTGGCAGGCAGTTCAATTACTGGCTGATCGCCTTGAATTTGTGTAAAATTATTTTTAGGCTTTGTTGGGCTAGATCTGGGGAAAGCCCATATTTGTGGCAATCCCCTCCTGACAACCCCTGTAAACTGGCAGGACTCAAAACTCCAAAACTCTCTCTCCCATGCAGATCTTGTCAAGGCTGTTGAGCCGTTGAAAATACTTTCAGTTGATGACTTGCCTTTTCACTTTCTTTATGGTATCTTGATAAATAGAGATTATTAATTTTAACATAGTAAAATTTTCAGAGTTTTTTTTTTTTTTTTTTTTTCTTTTGAGACAGGATCTTGCTTTGTAACCCAGTCTGGAGTGCAGTGGTGCAATCATGGCTCACTGCAGCCTTGACCTTCTGGGCTCAAGTGATCCTCCCACCTCACCCTTCCAAGTAACTGGGACTATAGGTATGCCCCACTGTGCCTAGCTAACTTAATTTTTTTTTCTTGTAGAGCTGGGTGTCTCACTATGTTGCCCAGGCTGATCTTGAACTCCTGGGCTCAAAGAATTCTCCTGCCTTGGCCTCCCAAAGCTTTGGAACTACTGGCATGCACCACTGCGTTTCAGCCTTTTTTTCTTTTTCTTTCTTTTTTTTTTTGAAACCGTCTCACTCTGCTGTCCAGCCTGGAGTGCAGTGGTGTGAGCTCGGCTCACTGCAACCTCCACCTCCCAGGTTCAAGTGATTCTCTTGCCTCAGCCTCCTGAGTAACTGGGACTACAGATGTGTACCACCATGCCCAGCTAATTTTTTGTGTTTTAGTGGAGACAGGGTTTCATACTGTTGCCCAGGCTGGTCTCAAACTCCTGAGTTCAGACAATCCGCCTGTCTTGGACTTCCAAAGTGTTGGGATTACAGGTGTGAGCCACCACGTCCAGCCTTTTTTTTTTTTCCTTAATGTTGGTGTTTTCCATCTTTTTCAGGAAATTTTTCTGTACTCTTAAGTCATAAAAATAATCTCTTCTAAATATTTAAGTGTGCCTTTCCCAGTTAAATTTTTAGTCCATCTGGAATTGATTTTCATACATGGTTTTGGGTAGAAATCTAGTTAAATTTTTTCCATATAGGTAAACAGTTGTTGCAGCACCACTTCTCTCTCTCTTTTTTTTTTTAATTATACTTTAAGTTCCAAGGTGCATGTGCAGAATGTGCAGATTTGCTACATGGGTATACATATGCCATGGTGTTTTGCTGCATCCATCCCCCCATCATTTATATTAGGTATTTCTCCTAATGTTAGCCCTCCCCAATCTCCCCCCGCCGCTGTCTTTCCCCTAACCTCCCCTACCCCCCGACAAGCCCTGGTATGTGATGTTCCCCTCCCCGTGTCCATGTGTTCTCATTGTTCAACACCCATTTATGAGTGAGAACAGGCAGTGTTTGGTTTTCTGTTCTTGCATCAGTTTGCTGAGAATGATGGTTTTCAGCTTCATCCATGTCCCTGCAAAGGGCATAAACTCATCCTCTTTTATGGCTGCATAGTACTCCATGGTGTATATGTGCCACATTTTCTTTATTCAGGCTATCATTGATGGGCATTTGAGTTGGTTCCAAGTCTTTGCTATTGTAAACACTGCCGTAATAAACATATGCATGCATGTGTCTTTATAACTGAATGTTTTATAATCGTTTGGGTATATACCCAGTAATGGGATGGCTGGGTCAAATGGTATTTCTATTCCTAGATCCTTGAGGAATCACCATACTGACTTCCACGATGAATGAACTAATTTACACTCCCACCAACAGTGCAAAAGTGTTCCTATTTCTCCACATCCTCTCCAGCATCTGTTGTCTCCTGATTTTTTAACGGTCGCCATTCTAACTGGCGTGAGATGGTATCTCAATGTGGTTTTGATTTGCATTTCTCTAGTGATCAGCGATGATGAGCTTTTTTTCATATGTTTGTTGGTCGCAGCACCATTTCTAGTCCATCTTTTCCCTGTGTAGTATGTAATGTTATTTTTGAGATACCTTACATTTCTTTTTTCTCTTTCCTCTCCTCTCCTCTCCTCTCCTCTCCTCTCCTCTCCTCTCCTCTCTTCTCTTCTCCTCTTCTCTTCTTTTTCCTTTTCTTTCTTTTTTGAGGCAGGGTCTGGCTCTGTTACCCAGGCTGAAGTGCAGTGGCATGATCATTGCTCACTGCAGCCTTGTCTTCCTGGGCTCAAGCAATCCTCCCACCTCAGCCTCCTGAATATTTGGGATTACAGGCACCCACCACCACACCTGGCTAATTTTTGTATTTTTTGTAGAGATAGGGTTTCACCATGTTGGCCAGGCTGGTCTCGAACCCCTGGACTCAAGTGATCTGCCTGTCTTGGCCTCCCAAAGTACTGGGATTACAGGCATGAGCCACCATGCCAGGCAGAGATAGCTTACATTTCTATATATGCATGCTACTGCTTCTGCTTCAGATGGTCCTTTTCTCTTCCACTAGTCACTTTATCTATCTGTGTGCCAGTAAACATTACCTTAATTACTACAACTTTCTAAGTATTGGTATCTGGTGAGCAAGTCTCCTCACCTTATTATTATTCTTTTTCAGGATTATCTTGGCTATCCTTTGGCCTTTGCTCTTCCATATATGTTTTATTTTGTTAATTTTTTTTTTTTTTGAGACAGAATCTTGCTCTGTTGTCCAGGCTGGAGTGCAATGGCGCAGTCTCGGCTCACTGCAACCTCCACCTCCTAGGTTCCAGTGATTCTCCTGCCTCAGCCTCGTGAGTAGCTGGGATTACAGGCACATACCACCACACCCGGCTAATTTTTGTATTTTTAGTAGAGACGAGTTTTCATCATGTTGATCAGGCTGGTCTTGAACTCCTGACCTTAAGTAATCTGCCTGCCTTGGCCTCCCAAAGTGCTGGCATTATAGGCATGATCCACTGTGCCCAGCCTCTTCCATATACATATTTTAAAATCAGCTTGTCAAATTCTTATTTATTGGGAACCTATCATGTATTCAGCGAAAAAACAGAAGTTTTAGAATATAACATGGTCTTTGTAATGTGTCTGTATTCAAATTGCAGAGAAGATTAATATATATGAAACAGTGAATAGAATAAGATGCTTTGTAAAGTGAAGATTGTGTAGAATATATTAGACGTGTAGGAGAAACCCACAGGGAAGCTGGAGAAAGAAGACTTTAAGGGATAAGGGGATTAGAGAAATCTCAGAGGGTGGTTGTTCTTGAAGTGTGAGATGAAGAGGGGAAGGAGAGGTAGTCCAGAGGTGATTAAAATAAAACTTACCTGAGAATTAATGCATTCCAGTTTACAAAGTACTTTCACATATATTATCTCACTTGGTCCTCAAAGAATATGACTGGGTAAGACAGGTAGTAGTTCCACTTTGGGGGAAGTATAGGTAAAGTGGTTGGCCTCAGAATCCAGTTTGTGAATGTTAGGCTGAGACTTCAAAGTAGATCTACTTCTGGTTCAGAATTCTTTACATTGTGTCCCCTTATCTCTCCATATATGGGAATAGATGCTGAAGAAAGCTAGGAGTCTTGGAACTGAGGTGTGTGTGTGATGCATGTGCCTTCTTCCTTATGCAGAGCATGCCAGGAATCAGGAGAGGGCCCCTGACCAGAGATGCTTAGTAATGCTTTTAGCATCCAGGCCCACTCAGCTAGGGACCCTGAAGAGGAGATCACTGGGAGCAAATAAAATAAGAGTGGTAGATAACAATCACAGGGCCTCAAAAAGATCTTGCACACTTCTTAGGAAATTGAATTTAATGTGGAATCAGTTATGTTAATATGGTGGCTGTGTTATAACGGGCTTGTTTTTTCCTTAAAAATAATATCACGAATTGTGTATTTCTATCAGGCAAAATTTGGGGTTACTATCATTTGCTGGCAACTTTGGTTTGGTACAACACTGTTTTGGCATAGAGCTAGTCTTCCAATGCAAAACAGTGGAAGCCGGTAACATTTAAATGCATTTCCAGCAAGTTCCCTTTTCTTTTTTTTCAGTCTATGTGCTGCCAAAGCGAGCACGCAAGTTCCCTTTTCTTAATCTATCCCCAGTCCGTTAAGTGCTGAGTTCAAGCTGGTATCCGTGCCCCATTGATGACTCTCCCTTATTTCTAAGTAACACTACCTCCAAGACTGAATGTGAACTGATCATGCCACAGGAAACTGATGTATGATAAGTTATTCCGATATTTTTCAGGAGTATCTTCATTTAATTGAAATAAGGCTTCAGGATGAAGTGATGAAGATGTGCGGTGGCGGACTTGCACGCAATCACCATTGATGCTGGGGGGTGAATGGAACAGTAGAGAAAGAGAAAATATTGTTTTAATCCACCATCTTATACCTGAAATCACAGCAAATCAGCAAAGTGTCCTCAAAATGCAAATTAGCAAACTTTTGCTGATGTCTACAGTATGCCTTACTCTGGGAAATGTGGTTTAATCTCCAGAAGTTTAAGTTCCATTGGAGATTATGTAAATTGGGAATTTTTAATTCAGGGTCTTTAGATATTCTATGAACTACCTGAAATTCATGCAATATGTAATGCATATGTGTGTAGGTAGTTACACACACACACACACACACACACACACACACACACAAACACACACACACACACATATTTTTGGGGAAAGAGTCCAGAAGAGTCCAGACCATCCAAGGGGCCTGTATCTCCTAAAAAATGTTTAAAAGCTACTAGTAAGCACTATCTAATTCTGTTTGCACAGACTCAGGACAGAGGGAGGGAGAGGCTCATTTCCTTCTCAAACAGTGATATCAGGGCCAGGGTTTGGAAGCCTAACTCAGTCTCTCTTTGCTTTGTCCCTCTTGCAGGTCAGGCTGGGAAGCAGATTCTGTGACCAAAGGTTGGCATTTGGGAGGTTTATTAGGAGTATTTTGTGGGGAATAATGCTGGTAAAAGGGAAGGGAAGAAAGCAGGAGGGCAGAGGGAGAAGCTGAGCTTTGATGCCATCCCAGAGGATGTTGCAGCTGACCACACTGGGCGTTCTGAAGCTGACATCCTGAGCTGGGGTGAGGGGGTTGGCCTTCACACCTCCACAGTGATCAGTCATTGGATACAGACTGGCCCAGTAAGAAAGTGTGGCCTTGGATGAGGTAGCTGTTGTCATCTTGGGCAGTCTTAGGGTGGGGGCCCACAGAGGAGGGCTTTCTGCTGGCAGCCCTCACAGCAGTGTAATTCCTTCCTTCCCGTGTTCAGAGGAGTCCAGCCCTTGTACTACTCATATCTACCTTTTTTTTTTTTTTTTTTTGGTAAATCCTGGGAGAAGCTTCTCTAGGATTGAGACTGGCCCATCTTCCTGGGATAAACTTAGAAGAGGAAGATTAGGACCCAGTGCAGTAGCTCATGCCTGTAGACCCAGCACTTTGGGAGGCCAAAGTGGGAGGATCACTTGAGCCTAGGAGTTTGAGACCAGCCTGGGCAAGAGAGTGAGACCTCATCTCTACAAATAACTTAAAAAATTAGCCTGGCATGGTGGCATGTGTCTGTGGTCCCAGCTACTTGGGAAGCTGAGGCTGGATGCTTGCTTGAGCCCAGGAGGTCAAAGCTGTAGTAAGCTGTGATTGCCACTGCTCTCCAGCCTGGATGACAGTGTGAGACCCTGTCTGAAAGTAAAAAAAAAAACAACAAAAAAGAGGAAGGTTAGTGGGATGGACCACAGTCTTTGTTGCTGCATCTAGTTCTGAGGTTTCAAGTGACACTCATCGTCTTCCCCTCTCTTCCCCATCCAGACTCCCCTCACCTTCAGCCAGCATCTTTGCCAGGGGTATGACCCAGCCATGGCCACAATCTTTGAGGAGTCTGAGCTTCTGTCAACCATGCCTTTCTCAGGTTATGGCTGCTGCACCTCTGCATTCACTACCAAAAATAGAACAAGACAATACCAAGAGGTGCCCAAGTGAATCTCCTGGGTGTCCAAAGATCCCCCCCACATCCCACAACTGTAGCTTACAGTTCAGTGGGACTCTCACTGCATCGCCTAGAGTGAGCATCCCCCTTTGGGAACCAGGACCTGTAACCTACAGAGCACAGAATTGTGGGGATGGGAAGTACGAATTCTCCTAGTGGATCAGTGGAAGTGATGATAAGTGGGGCCATTTTGTCTAAATGAATTGTTATCTATCTTAGGTAGAAGGTAGCCAATGTAACTTGCCACCAAGTACTGCCACCACACTTGCCACCAGCTGGCCTGTGGGTCTACTTAAGGGATAAAGCTATATTCTGCACTCAGAGTTGGTCTTTGTCACTGGCAGTGACAGTAGCTAGATCAGCCTCAATAAATGGGACCTCATGTTGTTGGACACAGGTGTAACCAACATTGTTGTCATTATGGTACTTGGTTCATGTGTACCCATGTGCCAGCACTGGGGTGACTGATGTCAACTGGCTGTCAACTGAACTATACCGAGACTTCGTTCCTCTTCCTGGCGGATGCTCTATGGTGGGCATTAACATGCAACACAACTGTCTATATACTTTGTGTCCACTCCCACAAGTTATAAACTCAGATTTCTTGTCCTTGATATTCCATTCTTTCTCCTTGTTCCATGACAATTTGGCCAAGCCATTTTACACTGCCATAAGTTGGTGTATATTCTAACCTCATGTAATTTCTCCTTCCCTATCACTATTTCAAATTCACCTCTGAGTCAGATGGAAATATAGTCCTTTTCTGATTTGCATTCGTATCTTAAATTGACGCATCCAAAAACCAGGCTTGGCCCATTCATCACTTCACATAAGAAACTTCCCCTGTCCCCCAGGTACTGGTGCAAAGGTGTTGTAAGACATGGGGGTCTGTGATACCTGCTCATGCAGCTTGCTTGTAACCTCTGGTCCTGCTTGTGCTCATTACTGGATGTACCACTTCCATCTTTTAGTGGATTGTGGCTAGGTCTGCCAACCTTCTGCTTTGGTGGGTCTTACAGGACCTAGTTCATAATGGGTTGTTCTGGATGCATGGTCATTTAATGTTCCATCATTGGGCACTCCATTTCTACCACAGCAGGTGCTGATTTTTGAAAGGTGTATACTTCTCTGCTGCAGATCACATGGCCTTGTTTCAGAACTCTAGGGTTTTTGTTGATGTTCGTTGTTGTTGTTGTTACTGTTGGTTTTTGAGACAAGGTCTTGCTCTCTTACCCAGGCTGGAGTGCTGTGGCTGAATTGTGGTTCACTGCAGCCTCGACCTCACACTCCAGCCTCCCAAGTAGCTGGGACTACAGGCGTGCACCACCTTGCCTGGTTAATCTTTCTATTTTTTTGTAGAGACCGGTTTTTGCCATGTTGCCCAAGCTTATCTGGAACTTCTGGGCTTGAGTGATCTGCCTGCCTCAACCTCCCAAAAGTGTTGGGATTACAGGTGTGAACCACTGTGCTGGTGAATTTTAGGGTTTTCTAGTGTGATTTTCTCACTGGGGCTTTTCAGAAAATCCTCATGTCTTTTCTCACCGTTGATACTGCTAACACCCTGGGCCCTGCTGTGATGTATGGACTAAGTGGGAGGGCCACTTCCATCGCCACCTGGACTCTCTGCAGAGTCCTTTCCTGCTCTGAATCCCACCCAAATCAGGCAGCTTTTCATGTAACACAGTACATGGGTTAGAGTAGTATCCCCTGATGTGAAACATGCTACCTTTAAAGTCTGAGGAGGCCTACCAGGCACTGTTTCCTTCTTTTTAGTGGGATGCAATAATGTGTCCTTAACTTTGGAGGGGATTTCCTGACATGCACCAGATCACTGATTTTATTGATGTGGAAGACCCCAACTGTTTACAGGGTTTGTGTCCCACTCTCTGGAAAACATACTTACCTTAACAAGTCCCTTAATGTGATTATAAATTATACTATTATAAAGACACATGCACACATATGTTTATTGCAGCACTGTTTACAATAGCAAAGACCTGGAACCAACCCAAATGCCCATCAGTGATAGACTGGATAAAGAAAATATGGTACAAATACACCATAGAATACTATGAAGCCATAAAAAAGGATGAGTTCATGTCCTTCGCAGGGAAATCTGGAAACCGTCATTCTCAGCAAACCGACACAAGAACAGAAAACCAAACACTGTATGTTCTCAGCCATAGGTGGATGTTGAACAATGAGAACACATGGACACAAGGAGGGGAACATTACACACTGGGGTCTGTTGAGGGGTGGGATAGCAGGCAGTGAGGAGATTGCGGAGGGGTAACATTGGGAGAAATACCTAATGTAGGTGCTGGGGGGTGGAGGCAGCAAACCATCATGGCATGTGTATACTTATGTAACAATTCGGCAAGATCTGCACATGTATCCCAGAACTTAAAGTATAATTAAAAAAAGACAGGTTCCTTAATGTACGAACTACTTGCTGTCCATCTAGATGGCATAATCATCATCTATATAGAAAATCAGTATGATGTTCTGTGGGGTTTTCAGCCAGACCAGATCTCTCCAAAGGGCAGGAGAGTTAACATAGCTTCAGGACAAGATAATACGTGTGTACTGTTGTTTCTTCTAAGTGAATTTAAACTGTTTCTGATAATCTTTTCTGAAAGAGATAGAATACAATTATCAGATCACACTACATACCTGAGGCAATCTAAGTCTGTTCTACCAAAGATAGCATATCCGACACAGCAGCTGCAACTGTGGTTACTACTTGGTTAAATTTGCAGTAGTCTACTTTCATTGCCCAGGATTTGTCTCATTTTCTCCAGGCGCCAGACTGATGAATTAAATGAAGACATGATGGAAACCACTATCTCTGCATCCTTTCAATCAGGATGCACTAATTTTTCCATTTCCCCTGAATGCAATATTGCTTTGCATTTCCTATCTTGGCTTGCTTATAAGCCAAGGAGTGGGGGGCAGTTTCACAGATTTTCACTTGGCCTTTCCACTGTGATAGCTTTTACCCAACAGGCCAATGTACCAGTGTGGTGGTCCTACCGAACACTAAGTATGTCCTTCCAGTTACACATTAGAAAATCAGAGAGATAACCACTGTATGGGTTGCAGATGTACTTGACATTTCTGTGACCAGGACTTAAGCCAGGACTCCAGTTTTTACCTAAACTCCATATGATCCACTGAGGGGACTTGGTGCTGTTTTAGGACTCTGGAAATTAATGTCAGCCTGGACCCTGTGTCCACTAGGATCCTTTTATGCGGTCCCTTTTCTTTAGTGTATGGTTACCCAAGTAAATGACTGTAGGTCCATTTGTGGAGGAAACATGGGGAAACACTACCATGTACATTTGCCACAGCGTTATAGGATCCTTCCATTTGGGAGTCTGGCATCTCCTTTAGGCAATCATTTGCGTCTAAAAACTGGCCCAGGTTCAGAAGGTGCTGCATTATCTTCAAGCAAGAGGACAGTACTAGCCCCCAGTTGGCAGGAGTGGGCCACTCCCGCACAATCAGAAGTTCAGGGAAATACAGTCAACATTTTCAAGTGGATCAACCCAAATGTCTCACAGCTAAGCTAACAACAAGGCTTAGGCTTTAAACCCCGTGTCAATGAGTCACTGGATAAAGGCTGTACTGGAAAGAGGCCATGACCTTGACATTTTATTTGCGACAATGGCCCTCAGCCTCCTAAGTATCCATCTTTGATTTATTTTGGTTTTACAATTTGAGTAATATCCTTATTGGCATCCCAGTTATTTTGGTTCTAGAGATCCTGTATTCTTTTTCTTCTTCTTCTTTTTTTTTTCCTGAGACAGGGTCTCACTCTGTTGCCCAGGCAGGAGTGCAGTGGTACAATCTTAGCTCACTGTAATCCTGAAATCCTGGGCTCAAATGATCCTCCCAAAGTGCTGGGCTGTGTTCTATTAATCATCTCCATAACTCTGTGTCTCAGCCCCCCTGGCTGCCCCTCCAACCTTGCCTCTCACTGTGATAATGACATCCATCCTTCCTCTAACAGTTAAGCATTACCGTAGAGTGCAGGAGGGAGAGTCCTATCATCCTCATCCTAGCTGCTATTAATGAGTCCAGTCCTATAACGGCATGTCTACCATCAGCCCTGGTCCATAGAAGACAGCCACCATTAAACCTCTTGGTAAAGCTGGTGTATGTTATTACTTTGGTAAGTGGTGTATTCTTTGATAGGCTTTTTGGCCTTTTATAGTATCCACCTAGCACCCTACCTCTCATCCTTTTAATCCTTTCCTCCATCATTTGCCAGGAACAATTTCTGTATTTCTGCTTCTCTTAGCATGGCCCACTGCCTTTTCTGTGCTTCTAGGAGTCATCCTAGTAACGCATTCACTCCGTCTCCTGGGATCCATGCCAGATTATATTATGGATCCCAGGAGAGCATTCCCAAAGCTATAAACTCTCCGTTATTCAGCCATATGTTTGCCCTCCTTGCTCCAGCACGCTGAGAATCCAGCCCCATGTGTCCTTTCCTCACTCCCGCTGCTGCGTGCTGGCCAGACCCTGTGGTATAGTCTCCTTCCTCCCTGGCAGACTGCAAGTCAGGTCCTGCTTTTCTCACTTCCCTACCGGGTTGCCTGGACTTAAGGAGCATGGAGTCTTTATTATTTCCTATTGCAACTCTTGATTATGTTGTGCCTTAAACCTCATTATTGGCCTAGTGACCAGGAGGAAGATGGCCTAGTGACAAGGAGGCGAGACATAGGGCACGTGTTATTTTCCTAGGAAGAAGCTTTTGCATCATCTTTGAGCAAGAGGGGATGCCAGCCCCCCTAATCAGCAGGAGTGGCCTGATTCTTCACGATCAGAAGGTTCAGGGAAGTATAGAGATTCAACATTTTCAAGTGGATCAACCCAGATGTCTTCATCCCATGGGTAATGGTCCCATTCTTTCCCAAGCAGGGCCCTGTTCTTGGCATAGCAACCCTATTGGTTGACAGTTTAATCTTTGGAATTCAAGTGCTCTTAAGTCCTCAGCCTAACCCTTGGCTTTTTCTGTCCTCTCATTGCAGTGATCAGAGCCTCTTCAAATGCTATGAAAGGGGCCATCTGGCTTTTACACTTACCTTTTAATTGATGATTAATCACTAACAGCTTTCCATTATCTTTTTCCATGGTGTTGTGTATGAGCAATAGCTACCCATTTTCATTGTCCTTATTGTTACTATTTTACCCGTATTTCTCCAAATGCATGATATGTCATGCCAGCCAATGCCTTCCTTTCCATCATCATACCATCCCAATGGTACCATCCCAAAGTGTCCCACCACAAGTGAAAGTTTAAACTGTTGCCCTGTTACCTTGGGCCACCTACCAACTGTGGTAGGTGGCCTCATTGCCAGCTGGGTGATCCTCTTCCAATATCCAAACCTAGTGTCTGCTTTTTAGACTACTCGGATTGCCTAAGAGTCAATTGAAGATCAGATGCAGGAGATTTATTAGGAATTGGTCTTGGGATCAAAAACTGTGGAGGAGAAGGGAAGAAGTTGAGCTGTAATGCAATCTCGGTGGAGGCCTCTGCTGACCCTACGGGGAGTTCAGAATGTGGGATGGGATGACCCTTGGTGCTTGTCCCTAGTTGGGGTAAGAGGACTTAACCTTTAAACCCCCATGTCAGTGAGTCATTGGATGCAGGCTGCCCTGGTAAAGGACCATGACCTTGGCAATGTGGTTGTCTTTGCCAGGATAATTCCTGTAGAGGCTGACAACTAAGGGCTTTCTGTGTGCAGCACTGCTAGTAGCTGGGAGTGACTCTTCCATTCCTGAAGGGAGGTCAGGGTGGTCCATCACAGCATCCAATACAATCACTAGTCACAATTTAAAAAAATCTTGAATGTGACCTCTCCCCATCCACCTTGGTTGATGAAATAGATGTGACTGTCTTGGTAGTCAAGAGTAATAGTTAGCCAAAAAGACTAAATGCTCTTTAAGTTTAGGCAAGCTAGTAAGGAAGTGAGAAAAACAAGACTTGAACTATGATCTCGAGCAAATCACTTTACCTTTGAGCCTTTTTCCCCCTCTCTGTACAACTGAATGCCAATTCCTGCCCTGCTTTTCCTTCTGTTGTTTTGGATGATCTCATTAGCCATTAGACAACATATTTGAAAGTAATCTCTGATTTCATTTTTCATTTATTTTTATTTTCTTTTTTTTTCAACTAGGGACATACCCAGATCTCTCTGATTTTAAATCTACAGCCAACCTAATACTGTTTCCAGTGCATAGCAGGTGCCTGTTAACAAGTCACAGGTGGTGGGAGGATCCCTGCACTTAAAAATTTTATTTCACTAGAAATCTTCTCAGAGTGCTAAACCCTTGAGAGAGGCACCATATTAAGTTGCTATCATTCTTCACATGTGTGGAGACACCTCTAGATGTGAACAGAGGGACCCCAGGAAGGAGATATGTGAGTGTTAAAAATATGCGCCCAGCCCTGGCTCTCCCATCAACGCTTGCTTCATTGGCTAGTTTAGCAAGGATGAAAGGATGGTGCTCACCGGTTTGCTCTGATGGGAAGCCTGGCATTCTCCTGTAGCAATAAGGGGGCCTGTCTATTTTTCTAGTTAGGTCCCACATCACCAATGTGTCATTCGAGTCTACTGAATTTCACAAAACCAAGAGTCCTGCAGTGCTGTCCAAATCCTAGCACTCCTCACAGTGTATATAAGGAACTGTGCAGGGTTTTGGCACTTCTCACTGTCTATTCAGTAGCAACTGAGTAAATAAAGAGAATGCAATTTCAAAATTTACCTCATTCATCATTTTTAGTGTTTTAGATGAAAGCGAGGGCCCTCCACTCAATCACTTCTCAACTTCTCACAGGAGGTAGTAATGATACCTATTTGGGGCGGAGTGGGTAATGATAAAAATTCTCTGCACCCACAAAGCACCTTGTTCACAGAACTATTCTCTGCTCACAGAGCCCAGCCAAAATGCAGCCTCTGCTATATCAAGTTCACCAAGAAACAGACATCAAGATGGGATAAGACAGGAAGGGATTTCTTGCGGGAGGGAGCTGGTGAAGGCAGAGACCATAATATAGCTGTGATATCTGTGCAAGGAGGAAGGGAAGGAAGCAGGATTGGATAAGAAGGGTCTTTGCCTGCAGCACAGCTCCAAAAGAGGTTCAGCCAGGCCAATGGGGAGTTCTCAAGCCAGTTTCACATTGGAAGAGTCCGGTGTCTTGCTGGAATGAGCCTACCTTAATACCCCACTGAGCCTAATCATTGGCTGGACTGTCAGTCGATTGCATGCCCCACGGGGGAGAGCTGAGCTGTCCATTTTCATGGCCACCACTGTCCACTGTTCACCCCTTGCACTTCTCTATACAGGTTCAGGGAACAGCTTGTCCATGATTCCCATCAGCCTCTCTTCCTGAGGGGGAATTTAAAAGAGGTTAGTGGGATGAACTATCGGATCCATTGTTGCAGCTGGGTCAGGGTCACAACTGGTATTCATCCTCTCCCTCCTCCACTGTCCATTCTAAATTTCCTTCATCTTCAGCCTCCACCTTGGCAGGTTGTGCTAACTTACTAGTAGTTTGACCCAAACCTTCATATCCAGGGATCTGAGCCCTTGGTAATCATCCTCTCCCCCAGCTGTTGTTGCTATACACAGCTGTTTAGTTACAATGACGCAAGGAAGTCCTAGGAGGCACTACCACATATCTCCCTCCAGGCCCTGAGTAGATGGCCCTGCCATTGGCTGCAGCTCAGGAATCCTTAAATAATCACACTTCATGCCACATCTCCATCTGTGCAAAGTGGATGACCAAGTATGATGCTCATAACTCTACCCATTGGGAAAATGTTCCCTCTCCACTGTCTCTCAAGGCCAATTCTGAATGTGGCTGTAATGCAGCCACTGCTCACTTGTATAATTCAGCCAGTATCCACATACAGTTTGTGCCCAACATTTAAAAAACTGATATGTAATTCATATACCACGCCAGTTTGTAGGCCAAACTTGGCCCTTTTTCTGTTCCTATAGTTGGTTGTGTAGGTTCCCCCTCACCCGCCATTTGGCCACAGGTGCGAGCTGGGAGAGAGGTTCTGGTGCAGCTGTGGAGGGTGATGTGGAAGTTGAGATACCTGCATGCTGGCTCAATCGCAGATGTACCACTTCCATCTTATAATGATCTGCTGCCGGGGCTGTCCCACTTTATAACTTGGCAGAGTCAACAGAATCCAGCTCTGAATGAATAGTTGCAGATGTATGGTCACTTGATTACCCAAAGGTCAAGCATTCTGTCTCTATCAGGACCCAGTAACATATCAGGAACTGTTTTTCAAAAGGCATAAAATTCTCCATTGCAGATGGCATGGCCTTGCTCCAGAATCCCAGGGGCCTGCATTGAGATTCTCTCACTGGGGCTTGCCATAGCCTCCACAATACATCTTTCTTTCTACCACTAACATTCCCTAAGCCATGGGATCTGCTGAATTTTATGGCCCAAGTGGCAGGATAGGTCCACTGGATCTGCTGGGTAGCGTTTTCCTGCTCTGGGCCCCATTCAAAGTTGCTGGCCTTCCATGTCACCTGGTATGGGCTGGAGTAGGTATACAACGTGTTGCCTCTAGAACCCAAGGAAGTCTATCAGGAACTGTTTCCTTCTTTGTGGTAGGGAATGCAAGATACAGCAATTTGTCTTTTACTTTGGAAGGAATATTCTGGCATGTCCCTGACCATTGGACCTTTAGAGCTTCACTGAAGTGACAGGTCCACCCCTGCAGCACATGTATTTTACCATGGCCCCAGCTTATTTTATTTTTATTTTTATTTTTACAGTTCTAAATCTCTGGATGGAACTCATGGCCCCAGCTTATTAGCAACCTTTTGTGTAAATGACTATTGTCGTTGCTTCCATGTGAATGCAGAATGGAAAAGAATATATTCGCCAAATCGTCGACCACACATCCTATACATGAGGCCTTATTAGTTTGCTGTAGTGTTAATTCTGTGTCCAGCATACCAGCTACAGTTGGGACTGCCACTCGATTGAGCTTCTGGTGGGCTATAGGCGTCCTCTAGGATCTATCTAGTTTCTGCAAGAGACAGATTGGCAAAATGAGTGGAATTATGATAGGTCTTGCATTGTTTAGGTCTTTAATGATGGCACTAATCTCCACCCCCACCTCCAAGTGATATCAGGGTTTTGTTGTTGGGTTTTTTTTCCCACCATTGATCAGAAGGCAGTGATATCATTTTTGATTTGCTATCTTGGCTTGTAGGGGCTCAGTTTCAGAGTTCCTACTTGGCTGTTGCCACTACGATAACTCTTACTCCACAAGCCAAGGACCCAGTGTGGGGCTTACGTCATTTACCGAGGACATCCATTCCAATTATACATGCAGTGGGAAAATGGCCACTAGGTGGGCCCATGGAGAGGCTCTCTGTGAACTGGACCATAACCAGCACCCTATTTATGGCCTCCACATAAGATAATAATGGGGAACCCGTGATGTTGCTTTGGGTTTCTAGGTATCTGTGTTAGCTTAGATACTGTGTCCAATCATTCTCAAAAGTCTGGAAATGTCTCTATTTTTTTTTTCTGTATAATCACATGAGTAAATGGTTCTAGATCCTTTGAAGAAGAACTGGGAGAATCATGATCGTATAACTTGTTGTGCTGTTGTGGGTCCAAGGAACTTGGCCACCTCACCTCCTTTAGGCAGTGGGTTCCAGATCTAAAAGTTGCCTTGGGCTGTGAACAAACAGAGTGAGGAAAAGCAAGCTCTTTTTCTTTTTTTAGTGACCACCCTCAACCTCCATTCTTCCTTTTTGCTTCCTTGTTTTTGTGTGTGTGTGTTGCTTGTAGGTGTTAAGTAGCCCCTTGATTGGTGCTCATCTATTTTGCCTCTGGAACATTATATGCTCTATTCACCATCTCTAAACTCTGTGTGTCAAGTCCCTACCCCTGCCACAAGACTCTATTTCTTTGGGGCCCATAATATACATGAATATTAAGGAACCCAGCTCTGATTGCCTTTCCAATCATGAGCTCTGGCCTGCAGAGAACCATCACTTATCTTCTTGGTGGGGCCAGAAGGATGGGGAGCCTTCAACCTAAAGTTGCCTGTTGGAAGTCTCCGTAAAGTTGCTGGAATAAGCCTGCATTAGTAGGTGGCCAGCCATTGGTTGGGAACAGCCTGTGGAAGCCTGGTGCACACGTGATGGCAAATCCAGAGGAGTAGCATCTGGGCTTTCAGTCAGTGATTCCCCAGGCAGCAGGGGGCCTGAGCAGTGTGTTTTCATGGCTTCCTCTCTCAGGGAAGAGTCCAGGAGTGGAGAAGGCCTCTAACTCATGATGTGGTAACAGGAAGGAACGATTGTACCAAAGACAGCTAGGCATAGTTTCTGGGGTTTCTTTCCGTAAATAATCTTTGCAAACTTCACTTTCACAGATTTTTCTATGTGCCCAACATTAAAAAAAATTGAGATATAATTCACAAACCATAAAATTTACATATTTTAGCTGTACGACTCAGTGGTTTTTAGTAATGTCACAAAGTTGTACAGATATCACCACTATCTAATTTTGGAACATTTTTGGACCCCAAAAAGAAATCTTGTACCCATTAGCGGTGTCTCTCTGTTCCTCCTCCCCCATTTCTGGCAACCAGTAATCAACTTTCAGTCTCATGGATTTGCCCATTGTGGGTATTTTATGTAAATAGAATAATACAATATATGGCCTTTTATGTCTGACTTTTTTTTTTTTTTTTTTTTTTTTTTT
>PVKV010020387.1:29279-40025 GCA_004027835.1 Alouatta palliata | reverse complement strand
TGTGGTGTTCTCTGTATTTCCTGAACTTGAATATTGGCCTGCCTTCCTAGGTTGGGGAAGTTCTCCTGGATAATATCTTGAAGAGTATTTTCCAGCTTGGATTCATTCTCTCCATCACATTCAGGTACACCTATCAAACGTAGATTAGGTCTTTTCACATAGTCCCACATTTCTTGGAGACTTTGTTCATTCCTTTTTATCCTTTTTTCTCTACTCTTGCCTTCTCGGTTTTTTTCATTGAGTTGATCTTCGAGCTCTGATATCCTTTCTTCTGCTTGGTCGATTCAGCTGTTGAAACTTGTGTATGCTTCACAAAGTTCTTGTGTTGTGTTTTTCAACTCCATCAATTCACTTACATTCCTCTCTAAGTTGGCTATTCTCGCTAGCATTTCGTCAAATTGGTTCTTAGTTTCTTTGCGTTGGGTTAGAACAAGTTCTTTTAGCTCACTGAAGTTTCTTATTACCCACCTTCTGAAGCCTGATTCTGTCATTTCATCACACTCATTGTCCATCCAACTTTGTTCCTTTGCTGGTGAGGAGTTGTGATCCCTTGTAGGAGGAGAGGCGTTCTGGTTTTGGGTGTTTTCCTCCTTTTTGCGCTGGTTTCTTCCCATCTTTGTGGATTTATCTATGTGTCGTGTTTTTGGTTGGTGATTTTCACATGGGGTCTCTCAGTGGATGTCCAGTTTGTGGCTGATGAAGTTATTTCTTTCTGTTTCTTTGTTTTCCTTCTAACAGTCTGGCCCCTCTGCTATAGGACTGCTGAGGTCCACTCCTGGCCCTGCTTGCCTGGGGATCACCTGCAGCGGCTGTAGAACAGTAAGGGTTGCTGCCAGTTTCTTCTTCTGCTATCTTTGTCCCAGAAGATTACCCACCAGATGTCAGTCTGAGCTCTCCTTTATGAGGTGACTTGTTGGATATATGGGGGTCAGGGAGCTGCTTGAGGCGACAGAGTGTTCTTTACAGGAGCTCAGGTTCTGAGCTGTGAGCTCTGTTGTTCACTCAGAGTTGCTGGGCATGTACGTTTAAGTCTGGTGCAGCAGAACTCATAAACCCCCCTTTTTTTTCCCCAGGTGCTCTGTCCCGGGGAGATAGGGCTTTATTTATGAGTTTCCCTTGTGCTGCTACCTTTTTCTCAGGGCTGCCTTGCCCAGCGATGAGGCAGCCTACTCACTGCCTGCAGAGGCTTTGCTGAGCTGGTGTGGGCTCCGCCCAGCTGCCATGTGAACTTCCCTGCAGTCCAGTTTATACCGGTGTTGTTAGAACTGCCTCTGCAATGGCAAACTCCCTCCGTAGTGGCAGACTGCCTCAGTAATGGCAGACGCCCCTCCCCCACAGAGCTGGACCGTCCTGGGTTCAGCTGTGCTTGCTGTGAAACTCTTGATCCAGAGCGTTTCTGATGGGTATTTTTTTTTTTGTGGGGGTGGGATCAGCCGAGCCTGATCACCTGGCTCCCTGCCTCAGAGCGTCTTTTTTAAGTTCAATGGTCGACTGTCTCCCAGGTGTTCCAGCCGTCTGTTGAAAAGTCACCGGGATCTGTGTGATTTCCTGTGCGGTGACCCACTGCGCTGGCTGAAACCGCGGGTGCTGGCATTTTTTTGCCTGGGAAATCTCCTGGCCTGGCAGCCTATTTCAGTCCCCTTTTTTAATCAGATGAATGGGCGGCTCTGCCTTCCCGAAGCTCCAATTGCCAGCTAAAACAGCAACCGGACCCACGTATTTTGTATGGGAAACCGCTGCGCTGGGGCGCCGCTCCAAACAGCGGTGGCGAAAACCGCCGCGCCAGTGAAAACAGCGGCGCCGGCCAAACCAGCTGCACTGGCGACCCTTGGGGCTCCTCCCCCTGGGAATATCCTGGTCTGTGGGCAATAAAAATCCGTCTTGGAATGTGGCGTCCACTCACCCTCCACGCTTTCACTGGGAGCTGCAATCCTCAGCTGCTCCTAATCGGCCATCTTGGATCTCCCTGTAAATTTTTAAAGTAGTTTTTCAGCTACATTCAGTTCAATATGTGATTGATTCTTACACAAATATTTTATATAAAGATCCTTGCCTGTAAAAGTTTAATGTCTTAAGACCTTTTGGTTTGTAAACAAAAATTCTACTGCCTCCAGAGAAAAATATATGTGTCTATGAAATGTCTTTGTGACTTTTGGACCTTTTCAACAACTATATCTTCAGTTTGTGAATGAGTTGATTCAACTAGTGTAGAAAATAAAGTCCGTCATTAAAGGCAACAAAAATACTTTTTGACACTAATGTGGCTAATTGTTTCACCATCCCATTTTGCTTATAGAACCTAATGGCATAAGTGTTAAGCTACAGATTGTAATGATAAAAGATAGACACTTTAAACCAATCTCAAAGCACTCTGCTAAGCACAAGGTCAAGTCTTTAAATTACCTAAGAAGCCATCAGTCCCATCCTTACAACAAGCCATTCTGACTGCTGGGAGGTGGCACCTTATTGTGGTTTCAATTGGCATTTCTCTAATGATTAGTGATGCTGAGCATTCTTCCATATGCTTGTTGGCTGTGTATATGTCTTCTTTTGAAAAGTGTCTGTTGATGTCTTTTGCCTATTTTTTAATGGAGTTGTTTTCTACTTATAAATTTAAGTCCTTATAAATTCTGGATATTCGACTTTTGTTAGATGCATAGTTTGCAAATATTTTTTCCCATTGTGTAGGTTGTCTGTTTAATCTGGTGATTGTTTTGCTGTGCAGGAGCTCTTAAGTTTAATTAGATCATACTTGTCAATTTTTGCTTTTGTTGCAATTGCTTTTGGCAACTTCATCATGAAATCTTTGCTCATGCCTATGTCCAGAATTGTATTTCCTAGTTATCTTCCAGGGCTTTTACAGTTTTAGCTTTCACATTTAAGACTTTAATTCATCTTGAGTTGATTTTTGTATCTGGTGTAATTAGGGGTCCAGTTTCAATCTTCTGCATGTGGCTGGCCAGTTATACAAGCACCATTTATTGAATAGGAAGGGCTTCCCCATTGCTCATTTTTGTCCACCTTGTTGAAGATCAGATGATTATTGGTGTGCACTTTTCTTTCTGAGTTCTCTATTCTGTTCCATTGGTATATGTGTCTGTTTGTGTACCACTACCATGCTGTTTTGGTTACTGTAGCCTTGTAGAATAGTTTGATATTAGGTAGCATGATGCTTCAGGGACTTTGTCCTTTATGCTTAGGATTGCTTTGGCTACTAGGGCCCTTCATTTGGTTCCATATGAATTTTAGAATCGTTTTTCCTAATTCTTTGAAAAACATCATTGGTAGTTTGACAGGAACAGCATTGAATCTGTAAATTCCATTAGGCAGTATGGCCATTTTAACAATATTGATTCTTCCAATCCCTGAGCATTATTCCATTTTGTTTGTATCATCTCTGATTTCCTTGAACAGTGTTTTGTAATTCTTATTGTAGAGATATTTCAGCTCCCAAGTTAGCTGTATTTCTAGTTTTTTTTTGTTCTTTTTGTGGCTACTGTAAATGGTATTTCATTCTTGATTTGGCTCTCGGCTTGGATATTGTTAATGTATAGAAATGCTACTGAATTTTGTACATTGATTTTTATTTTGACTTTGTATCCTGAAACTTTGATGAAGTTGTTTATCAGATCTGGGGGCTTTTGGGCAGAAACTATGGGGTTTTCTAGGTATAGAATTATATCATCTGCAAACAGGGATAGTTTGACTTTCTCTTTTCCTATCTGGATGCCTTTTTTTTTTTTTCTCTTTTTCTTGCCTGATTGTTCTGGCTATGACTTCCAAAACTGTGATAAGTAGAAGTGTTGAGAATGGGAAACTTTGTCTTGTCTAGTTCTCAAGGGGAACACATCCAGCTTTGCCCATTTAATATGATACTTAGTTGGTTGAGGGTTTTTAACATGAAAAGATGTTGAATTTTATTGGAAGCCTTTTTTGGCATCTAGTGAGATGATCATGTGTTTTTTAAATTTTAGCTATGTTTGTGTAATTAATCACATTTATTGATTTGTGTATACTGAACCAACTTTGCATCGCAGGGATAAAGCCTACTTGACTGTAGTGGATTAGCTTTTTGATGTGCTGCCAAATTTTGTTTGCTAGTATTTTGTTGAGGATTTTTGCATCTATATTTATCAAGGGTATTGGCCTAATGTTCTGGTTTATTTTGTTGTGTCTCTGCCAGGTTTTGCAATCAGAATGATGCTGGCTTCCTTGAATGAGTTAGGGAAGAGTGCCTACTCCTCAACTTTTTGGAATAGTTTCAGTAGGAATGGTACCAGCTCTTCTTTATATATCTGATAGAATTTGCCTGTGAATCTATCCAGTCCAGTGCTTTTTCTGGTTGTTAGGCTTTTTATTACTTAATTAATTGGTCTGTTCAGGATTTCAATTTCTTCCTGGTTCAACCCTCAGAGGTTGTCTATTTCCAATAATATATCCATTTCTCATAGATTTTCTAGTTTGTGTGCGTGGAGGTATTTGTACTAGTATCAGGGTTTTTTGTATTTCTGTGAGGTCAGTGGCAATGTCACCCTTTCATTTCTGATTGTGTTTAGATCTTCTCTCTTTTTTTTCTTCATTAATCCAGATAGTGGTCTATCAATCTTATTTATTCTTAAAAAAGCAACTTTTGGTTTGTTGATCTTTTACATGAATTATCACATTGCAATTTCTTTCAGTTCATCTCTGATTTTAGTTATTTCTTCTGCTAGCTTTGGGGTTGGTTTGCTCTTGTTTTTCTGGTTCCTCTAAGTCTGATATTAGGTAGTTAACTTTAGATGTTTCTAAATTTTGATGCAGAAATTTAATTAATGCTAAAAACTCTCCTCTTAATACCTCTTTAGCTGTGTCCCGGAGATAGTGGTTTGTTGTATCTTTATTTTCATTAGTTTTAAAACATTTCTTGATTTCTGCCTTAATTTCATTGTTTACCCAGAAGTCATTCAGGAACAGGTTGTTTAATTTCCATGTAAATGTATGATTTTGTGCAATCTGGTTGTGGTCCTAAAATGTGGTTGGTATATATATATATATTTTAATTTGCTGAGAATTGTTTGATGGTTGATTGTGTGGTTGATTTTGGAGTATGTGCCGTGTGAAGATGAGAAGAATATATACTCTGTTGTCTTGGATGGAGAGTTCTATACATGTCTGTTAGGTCCATTTGGTCAAATATCAAGTTCAGGTCTTAAATACCTTTGTTAGTTTTCTGCCTCAATGATCTGTCTAATACTGTCATTGGAATGTTAAAGTGTCCCATTATTGTGTGGTTATTTAAGTCTCTTTGTAGATCTTTAAAAACTTGGTTTATGAATCTGGGTGCTCCTGTGTTATATGCAGATAAATTTAGGATAGTTGTTTCCTATTGTTGAATTGAATCCTTTATCATTATGTAATGCTTTTCTTTGTGTTTTTGATCATTGTTAGTTAAAGTCACTTTGCTTTTTTGTGTTTTCGGTTTGCTTGACAGATTTTCCTCCATCACTTTTGTACTTTGAACCTGTGGGTGTCATTGCATGTGAGCTGGGTCTCTTGAAGACAGCATGCCATTGGGTCTTGCTTCTTTATCTAACTTGCCACTCTGTGCCTTTTAATGGCCATGTAGCCCATTTACATTTAATATTGATATGTGTGGATTTGATCTTGTCATTGTGGTGTTAGCTGGTTATTATGCAAACTTGATTGTGTAGTTGCTTTATAGTGTCAATGGTCTATGCATTTATGTGTGTCTTTGTGGTGGCTGATAACGATTTTTCATTTCCATATTTAGCACTTCATTAAGGCAGGTTTGGGGGATAATGAATTTCCTTAGCATTTGCTTGCTTGAGAATGATCTTATTTCTTCTTCAGTCACAAAGCTTAACTTGGCCAGATATGAAATTCTTGGTTGGAATTTCTTTTCTTTAAGAATGCCAAATGTAGGCCTCCAATCTCCTCTCGCTAGTAGAGTTTCTGATAAAAAGTCTGCGACCCTGGCTTTGCTCTCTGGCCTCTCAAGGTTAGGAACCAGCTGCACTGGAGAGGCCAATGTGTTTCCAGTCCACTGACACTGACACTCTTATGGGGGGGTGCCAGCAAAATGTTGGGGTGCCGTGTGAAGTCTTGCAAGGCGAGTTTCACAATACGAGAGGTTGAGCCCAGTTGCAGAGCCCCCAGAAGGAAGGAACTGGAGACCAGATGAGTAGGATGAAAGGAGAACTGGGTTAAAAGATAAGGCAAGATGGATGGCCTTCACTAGAAACAATGAGGTAGCATAAACATGTTTACAAGCACTCTGTATAAACATTAAGAGCACAGATGGTGATTGTTACTTTGTAGTTCCTGATAAGTTAGAGCACATGATGTTTTCCTTCTATTGCAACACTGACGTAAGAGAATGCCTAGAAAAGGTATATATACTGAACTGCTGAAAAATAAAGTTGTTGTTGAGCACTAACTTCTCAACCCTCCTGACCCCGCTTTCTGTCTTCCTTCCTTCTCGCGCACTCCCCACTCAGGTTGGCACCTTCTTGCTGGACAAGAGTTCCCGGCAGCAAAGCACTTCATCAGGGCATTGGCAGCAGGATCCATGCTCACTCATGCATGTCAGCAGTGGTAGCATTAGCTATCTATAAGTTTTTATCCTCTTCTGTGTAAGCTGTGTAAGGATTAAGAAAGACATCTAAAGTTGCAGCTTGTATCCAAGTTTCCTTTAGCTTATGCTTCAGTCTGGAATCTCCCAGGTCCCAGGTGTAGTTTAAAAATCAGCCAGGAGTTTCCTCTCAGAGATCTACATAGCAGGAATATTATTACTTCCATGCTTTAAATTGAAAAAAAGAAGAAAAATAACAAGTTTGTGATGTTGCTTTTACCCATGATTCTGCTTTCTGGTTGAACCCTGACTGATAAAAAAGGATTCTTTCATTCAGGGACTGAAGTATGTAGAGATATTATCACTATTTCTGCCTGGGTAATTCTGCAGAAACAGTATAGAATCTCAGGCTAAGAAAAGAAATTGTATCTTTAAAGACTGTGACTGCCAGAGTACTGATAGAGCCCAAATACAATGCCCTCAAAATAGTCACTGAGTACTCTCCAAAAAAAAAAAAAAAAAAAAAAAGAAGAAGAAGAAGCTATTGACCTACTATTAAATTCTTGTTGAAATTAATTTACTGCCCTATAATGGTCTTTGACTTTAACCTGATTTTCAAGGTTGCTACAACATAGGTTGGAGCTATTTCAAGCTGATCAGCGGACTCTGCTCACACAGTTTTATCCCTCTAAACTAAACTGTGTCACATTTCTGGATTTCAGGGTCATGTTCATTGGCCAGTGTTATACTTTTGTCACAGAATCTACCCAACAATGTTCCAACAGGCAAGTTATTTGATGGGCACTTTATCTTTCTTAAACAAAGACACAAAAATCCTCAAAAAAGTGTTTAGCAAACTGAATCCAGCAATACACATAAAAGATAATACATCATAACCAACTGAAATTTATTCTAGGAAGGCAAGGCAGCTTAAACTTTTGAAAATCAACCAAAGTAACTCACCATATTAACAAACAAAAAAGGAAAACATATGATCATCTCAACTGATTCAGAAAAAGCATGTAACAAAATTCAACAACTATTCTATGACAAAATCTCTCAGCAAACTAGGAAAAAAGAAAACATTCATACCTGAAAAAGGGCATCTACATACCCTCTATAGCTACCATAAAAAATTCTCTAAGATTCAATATTAACTGGAATTTCTAGCCAATGCAATAATGCAAACACACACACACACACACACACACACACACACACACACACACAGAGACATACATAAATGTCAGACAGATTGGAAATAAATAAAACTGTTTTAAAGATGATGTAATTATCACTGTAAAAATTTCAAAGAATATACAAATTACTACCAAAGTTAGTGAATTTTGTAAGTTCACAGAATATCAACTCAATATTAAAAATCAGTGAAAATTTCTTTATACTGTCAATAAAGAATTGGAATTAAAATTCTAAAAATAATGCCATTTTAAATAGTACTCCCAAAATGAAAGATTAAATATCTAAGTATAAATCTAACAAAATATATGCAGGCTCTGTATCTGCAAACTTATATAAAACATTGGTGTAAAAAACCATAGAAGACTTAAGTAAACAGAGAGATATGCTATGTTGATGGAATGGAAGACTCAATATTGTTAAGAGGTTAATCTTCACAATTTCATTTATAAATTCCAAGAAATCTTAATCAAAATCCCAACAGTTTCATAAATATCTACAAGTTGATTTAAAAATGTATAAGGAAAGGCAAAAGATCTAAAATAGTCAAAACAATATTGAAGTAAAACAAAAACAAGCTGAAGATGCACATTACCCAATTTTAAAGCTATACTACACGACATATTGTACTATAACACTACAACAATCAAGACAATATGCTTTTGGCAAAAGATTAGATACGTAGTCCAATTGAACAAAAAGAAAGTCCGGAAATTCTTTCACACAGGTATGATCAAGTGATTCTTTATAAAAGAGTGAGGAGAGCTCAGTAGAGGAAGGATAATCTTTTTAACAAATAGTGCTGGAAAAATCAGTCATCCATATGCTATCAATAAATAAACTTCACACATACCTCACAACTTACACAAAAATTTACTCAAAATGGATCACTGACCCAAATATAAAATATAAAACCATAAAAATTTTGGAGGAAAACAAAAGGAAATCTGAGTCACATTGAGTTTGGCAAAGAAATTTAGATAGAACGTCAAAAACACAATCCATAAAAGGGAAAACTGATAACCTGTCAAGTGAAAAGACAAGTTGTAGACTGAGAGAAAACATTTACAAATTACATATGTAATTTGTATCTCAGATACATTTTTAAAAATCTCAAAACTCAACACTAAGAAAGGAAACAAGTTAATTTTTTTTATCAGCAAAAGATCTTAACATACACTTCATTGAAGAAGATATACAGATGTCAAAGAAGCATGTGGAAAGATATTCAACATTCTTAGTCACTAGGAGATCCAAATTAAAACTAAGTTGACATGCCACTACATTCCTAATATAAGGGCTGAAAATAAAAACTGACAATACCAAATGCTGTTGAGAATTCCAGGCAACTGGGATGTTCACACTTTGCCAATAGGAATGCAAAATGGTATACCCACTTGGGAATACTGTTGGCTGTTTCCAATAGACTGAAACGTACACTTTTCATACCACCTGGCAATCACACTCTTAGATATTTACACAGCTGAAGTGAAAAATTCTGTTCTCACAAAGACCTACATACAAATGTTTATAGCAGCTTTATTAATAAGTGTTAAAACCCCAAACTACTCAAATTCCTTTTAACAGTTAAATGAATAAGCAGTGGTCCATTTGTTTGATAGAGTACTGAGTATTAAAAAGGAATAAGCTTTTGATGCACATAACAGAATGAGGGAAACTGTAGTGTGCGAAGTGAAAGAAATCAGACCCACATATGTGATTCCTTTCACAGTCAATTCAGGAAATGGCAGAACCCAGGTTCCTGACTGTCCAGGTTAGAGAAGAGGAAGGGGGAGCTGCACAGGGGCAGCACATGGCACTTCTGTGGGGTGACAGCACTTTTCTGTTGGGAGTGTATTGGTGGACACAAGAGTTTTCACGTTTGTCAAACCACACTTTTCACGAAAGTTGTGGATCAAACTAGTCCTAAAGGATAACAGAACTTGAACAGTTGATGAAGAATGAAAATATTTCAGGGGGAAAAGAAGTATTGTGCAAATTCTAGGAGAAATGAACTGAAATACAGAATTTGTGCAGGGAAGTGATAGGAGAAAATATTGAAAATATATGGAGGTAAAGATCTTAAAGCTCAATATAGAATCTAGATTTCATGCAGCAGAGAAACATTTTAATAAAGGTTTTATAGCAAAAGTATATGCATGTATATGGATGATCTGAGATGGATTGGGTTAGTGTACATATGTAGGACTTGACAGATATTAATAAATATCTATTTTGATTAAAATGTAATCAATGAGGCTGGACATGGTGGCTCACACTTGTAACCCCAGCACTTTGGGAGGCAAAGGTGGGCAGATCACTTGAGGTCAGAAGTTCGAGACCAGCCTGGCCAACATGGTGAAACCCCAAAAATACAAAATACGAAAATTATGAAAAATAGAAAATGCTAAAATTAGCTGGCAATGGTGGCTTATGCCTGTAATCCCAGTCACTTGGGAGGCTGAGGCAGGAGAATTGCTTGAACTTGGGAGTGAGCTGAGATCTCACCACTGTACTCCAGACTGGAAAACAAAGTAAGACTGTCTTGAAAAAAAAAAAAAAATTAATCAATGGGATCCATTCTGTATGTACCAAAGGAATACAGTTTTAAGTGCTCTCTCTCTCTCTCTCTCCTAGAATTCCTTATTATAAGAAATTAGTTCCCTATTACCTCGATAGCAAACCCAACACATTTTTCTTATCTTTTGCCCATCTATAACCAAAGTTGAAAATGCTAAGCTTTCTTTTCAACTCTTTTTATTTGGCGCTGTACTTTTGGTTTAGTTTTGTTTTGTTTCTATAGTGATTTGTCATTTTAGAAATGTCTGCTCCTAGGCTGGGCATGGTCAATCACGCCTGCAATCCCGGCACTTTGGGAGGCCGAGGTGGGTGGATCACCTGAGGTCGGGAGTTCAAGACCAGTCTGACCAACATGGATAAACCCAGTCTCTATTAAAAATACAAAATTTGGTGGCTCA
>PVKV010020387.1:0-29179 GCA_004027835.1 Alouatta palliata | reverse complement strand
TGAGCCGAGATCGTGCCATTACACTCCAGCCTGGGCAACAAGAGCAAAACTCTGTCTCAAAAAGAGAAAAAAAAGAAAAAAGAAAAAGAAAAGGAAAAAAAGAAATATCTGCTCCTTAAACCTCAAGGCAGTTAATCACCGTGCTGTGACCATGCTCTAAAGAAGTGGTTCTCTTAGCATGGATCCCACGAACCGGAAACACGTTAGAGTTGCACAGATGAACTTCTTAGACAGGAACTCTGGGTATGGGGTCCATCAGCCTGTTTCAATAATACGTCCAGATGATGCTGAGGCATGTTAAAGTTTGGAAACCACTGCTGAAAGGAAATACATCTTGCTTCTCATCGTTTTCCCCATATTTTATAAAAATTTCACCAAATTTTATAAAAATTAACATAGGATGCTAGTTGCTCTGAAAAGATAATGACACAATTTCCAGAAAAGATATGGTGAAATAATTCTGTTCATTCAGATCATCACGAACAAGGTTCACTTTTATTTTTGTTTTCTTCTGGTTGTCAAGGTTGTAAGGTAATTTTTCTAAGAAGGTGCTCAAGGCCCTAGCCAAGAATTTAACCTTAGCTAAGATCTGGATCTGGCAGTTTGATTAAGAGTGGATGCCAGCACCGTGCCAGAGCAGTGTGGCTACTGGAAAATCCACAAGATAAAATGATTATCATTTGCAAAGAAAGTATGGCTGTTAATGACCAACTTATTAATCCATTCCTTCACAAAAATGCATGTGATGAAGAAAGAAATCAGAGTAATGAGAGTAAGTTATTTGCAGGTGGGAAGGAACTGGGGTTGATTCTTTTAGGTAGGATTCAGGGAAGCCATCTCTGAGGTGACACTGAGGTCAAGATCCGAATAAAAAGGTATCAGACACGTGAAAATCAGAAGGAAGCACGTTCCAGGCAAGTGGAATAAGTGCCAAGATCTTGAGGCAGGAATGAGCTGGACAAGTCAAGGTAGGGATGAAAGGACAATGAGAATAGGAAGGAGTAACAGAGAGAAAAGCGACTGGAGATGAGGTCGGTGAGGAGACAGAGGCAGATTATGGGAACCGTATAGGCCATGGCTAGGAAATTGGATTTTGCTCTATTTTCTTCAACAGAGGAGTTTGATCCCAGGAGTAAATTGACCTTGTTTACAAGAAATCAATAATATCTCTTACAGAAAATCAATAATATTAATTATCAAATTAAATGACTACTTAGCATCCAGGAAAGGAAGGCACAGAATAATAGAAAATTGTCCATGCAGGAAAAAAACCGCAATGAATCAAAACACCTGAAGGCTTACCTCAATTTCTTCACTTACTAGCTGTCAATTTGAGTGAGCTTTGGCAAATTGTGTGTTTTCGGTATCTCTGTTTCCTCATCTGTTAAGATTATTTCTAAAACCCAAGTCGTTAAATGTTTCTTAAAATTTATTTAGTTTGGGATATTATATTCACATGCATCAATAATAAATATTATTTATTAATATTATTATAAATAGTAATGTTTTAATTCCATCTTGACCTCATCCATCTAGTCCTCTTCCAATGTAACCAATTCTATCTTATATACACTGCCTTAGTTCATTTCAGCTGCTATAACAACAGCATAAATGTCTTGCTCACAGTTCTGGAGGCTGGGAAGCTCAAGATCAAAGTACCAGCATATTCGGTGTCTGGAGAGGGCTCTCTCTGCTTCATAGATGGTGCCTTCTAGCTGAATCCTCATATGGTGGAAGGGGTGAACAGACTTCCTTAGATCTCATTTATGAGGGCACTCACTAATCCTATTAATGAGGGCTCTACCTTCATGACCTAGCCACCTCCCCAAGGCCCCACCTCTTAATACCCTCACACTGGGGATTAGGTTTTGACACATGACTTTTCAAGATACATAAATATTCAGACCATAGCACATGTTTTCAGACTTTCTTATGCAAATGTAAGCTTCATAAAAAATAAATGACTGTCCCCTTTCATAGGCAGAATATGACATTTCTTACTCTTCCTCACTTTGATTTTCCTTGTGTGCAGATCTTTGTATTACGTATCTTTCTGCATCAACTCTCACCCCTTCTCATGACTGCCTTGTCACCACTGCAGGAGTGCATCCTGATTTATTCAAGTAGCCTGTCACTGGGCACTTGTGTTGTTTCTAATCATTTGCTATTACAAACAATGCTGCAGTGGATAACCTGAACTCACTCCACCTCACACACGTGAAAGCATATCTGAGAAAAGTCTCTAGAAGTGGAAGAACTAGTTCAATGTGCCCTACATTTTTTCAAAGCATACATACATGCCTCTGCTGAGGGTTGCCAAGATTACTTCTGTTCCTTGCAATCAACAGTTTACTTAACCTAATATAGCACTAATTCTTGATTCTCATTCTGCACCCTCAAGTCTTTTCACATAAGCTGTTGTGAAACTCACTGTGGATAAACTTGTTTTTAAATTTGGTTATTCACCCATTCATTCAACAACATTGTGTTAAACAACTATGTTGTGTGAATGTACTTTTTATGGTTTTGCTATTTATTTGTCTGTCAGTTTTCACTTCTTGCTGCTGACAAGGACATTGTCTCTAATAATCTTCCCTTTCTATTTATGTATCAGCAGTAGAATGAAAAACAAACAGGTCACCAAATACAGAGCTCATAAGTGGTGATGAGTAAAATTAAAGTGTGTAAGCTCAGAGTCTGGACAACAGGGCTGATGCTGCCATCAAAGTGCATGACGTTCACTGTTTCTATTTTGGGTCCACCACATATTTTAATTTTGGTAGTTACAACCAAATTTCCTTCAAGACAATTGTACCAGTTGAGTCTCACACCAGTCATTTATGAGGATATCTCTTTCACCAGAGCATCGCAAAAAGAGGATTATCAAACTTTTCGATTTTGTCAATCTTGAAGGCACAAAATGCCTTCTGTCTCTCTCTCTTTTTTTTTTTAAGATGGGGCTTCACTACGTTGGTTAGGCTGGTCTTGAATTCCGAACCTCAGGTGATCCGCCTGCCTTGGCCTCCAAAGTGCTTGGATTACAGGCGTGAGCCACCACGCCTGGCCACACAAAATGCCTTCTCAATGCAGGTTTACTATTCCTCTCTCACCTCATAAATGAAGTAGAATATTTTTATATGTTTAAGAACAATTCATATTTCCTTTTCAGATTTATATTTCAATTATATGTTTATTTCTGCTTTCTCTGGCCCAACAGCGAACAAAAGCAATTATCTCAAACTACATAATTCTAATTTTTTATTATTTTAATTTTTGGACTTTCAAATAAGTAATACCCTGTTTGAAATTCAAAAGATGGAGAATGATACATAATGGTCTCTTTTACTGATTATCCTCCAGGGCATCTCATATAAGTGGAATCACACAATATTTGTTTTTTTGTGGCTAGCTTATTCCACTAAGCATAATGTCTTCAAGATTCATCCATGTGGCAGCATGTGTCAGAATTTCCTTCCTTTTAAAGGCTGAGTCATATTCCATTGTACGTATACACCACATCCGGTTTACTCATTCATGCTTCGATGGAGCTTCAGCTGCTTCATCCTTTTGGCTGTTGTAAATAATATTGCCATGAATACAGGGGTATGGAGATCTTGAGTTCCTGCTTCCAATTCCAGAAGTAAAAATACTAGATCATCTAGTAATTCTAATTTTAATTTTTTGAGAAAGCAGCATATTGTTTAGGATTTATTTTGCGTATGTAGTCTCATAATCTATCATCCTCACTTCCCAGATAAGAAAACTGTGGTAAAGCGAAGTTAGGTGACTTTTCCCATGTCACTTGTGCTTCTAACTCAACAGGAGGGAAGCCCAGTGGGAAGAGCGATGGGAGGGCCCTAAGCTGCAGAGCTGGCAGGCCCCAGGAAGCAGCCCCTGTGCCACCCACAGGGCTACTGTGAATATTAATGAAATGCAGGTAGACTACATGTGTTTTCTGAAACATTCAACCTATAGAAATGTTAACACATATTTTTCTGCTTTTCTATTTTATTCCACAAAGGTATGTTTGTCTCATCAACACATCATCAAATACTGATTTTCTCACAATCATTCTTCATTTTCTCTTTCTGGCAGGATTTAAAAGCTTCTAGTAAATGAATTTTTTTCTGACCCTCAGGTTTCTTTCCACACAGTACCTTCTTGGTGCAGTGAGAATTGCCATGTGTTGGGGGCTCCCAGGCCTGGATGTGAATCCCGACTTTGTTCCTTACTTCAATTGTGATTTTGGCCGAGTCCTGACATCTCTCAGGTTCAATCTTTATGTTATTAATATAACACAGAATACAGTTTCTGACCTCCTATGCCTGTCCAAAGTATCAGCTTCCACACACCACATATGGGCTGTGCACAAATCTCTTCTGAATTTGGTTATGGTTATAAATAGATCCTTTCTGTCTTCTATAATCAACTCCAAGGCAAGATTGTTCATGTTCTAGATGTTAATATTGTCATTTTATTCAGATGCCAATCAAAATACTATTCTCATCATAATTTCAGGTTAAGGAGCTGTACTCATTAATATAGAGGCAGTTCCTTATTTCAATTTTCATTGACTCTATTGTGGTAGCTAGAATATTCACTTTAAATTAAAATTGAACAGTTTAAACAAATGTTATCTTCATTTTACCTACACTAAAATATTTATTTCACAGGCCTATCTTAGCCATCTAGAAATCCTCATAGCTTCATTTGGACTGTTTCCTGCTGGTTGAGGATGGAAGTGTTGTAACATTTCCACTGCCACATCTTTATTATATATTTAACCAGTAACAGGCAATACATTTTATAAAAACAAATTTGCCAGTTTTGCCAGATATAATCAAGCATTATATGCATGACACACAGTCCTCAAGATTTCTGTGTCACCAGAGGATATCATTGACCAGTCACATCATTCCACAAACACACCCAAGTAATGATTAAAATTAAGAAGAGGAGACTTCTGAAAACACCGCACGTTATATGAAGAGCAAACATAAGAAGACTTTGAAATGTGGAGGAGGAAGGCAGACTAGGCTAGAAGTTAGAGACTCAGGCGCCAAAGGAACAAAACAATAGTAAGTGCCCTGTGTTTCATTTTTGCCTCACATAACCCAAACCTGAAGCTGAAAACCCAGAGACACAAATGGGTATGGACAAAAATGCCCAACAGAAGTCTGCTGCATCTAATCAAAGGGCTAAGAAATGGGCAGCCTGTCAAGACAGAAAAGTTTTAAAAAATCCCATTCTATCCAGCCAACCACTGAAAAACGTGTCACCCCACCCACTCATGTCAGCAATGGCCGAGTGGACAGCCTGCACTTCCACCTCCACCTGGCTAGAGTAAGGAAGTCCTCCTCCTCCCCACTGGGGTGAAATCGAAGGAGGCACAACAGAGAGCGGACTTTCACCATCTCCCAGCAGCAATCAGGCCACACTTCTCCATGGGGTCAGTGGAGGCTACATGAGGACAGACAGTGAGACACATCTTCACAAAAAGATATCAGAGGAGGCCCAAATGGGAAGCTCCGATCTCCATTCCTACCCAACAGTAATAAGGAACCTCCTTTCCCTCCAAGTCTTGGGTATCAGTAGAGGCCAAGTAGGCAGCCTTGACTTCTACCCTCATCTGGCAGCAGTGAGGAAGGCTCCACCACATTCCTCCTATGGGTCAATATTAGAGGAAGTCAGCTAAATCCAAAGAAATAAATAAGATACAGAGTTTCACAGCTTAATACCCTAAGTATCCAAGTTTTAATCAAAAGTTACTTATCACACTAAGAACAAGGAAGGTCTCAAACTGAATGAGAAAAGACAACCAACAGATGACAACCTAGATGACAGATATGTTAGAACAATCTGACAGAAAGTCCAAAGCAAGTATCGTTAAAAATGCTCTAAGTTACCGTAAATACACTGAAAAGAAACAAAAAAATAGAAAGTCTCACCAAAAATATAGAAATTTCACCATATAAATAGAGGCTACAAAGAAGAACCAAATTGATAATTAAAATTGAAACTAAAAATGCAATGAAAGGGTTAAAAGAAGAATGGAAAAGAGAGAAGAAAGAATCAGTAAACTTGAAGGTAGGAAAATAGAAACTACCCAATCTGAACAGAGAGAAAATAAACTGATGTTTTTGAGAGAAAAGAATATGCAGAGCCTCAGAAAACTGTGGCATTATTACAAGATATCTAACATTCATATCACTGGAATCCCAAAAAAGGATAAAAATGACAGAGCTGAAAATATTCAAAGAAATAATGGCTGATAACTTTACATTTTGACAGAGACATAAATGTACAGATTTAAAAAGCTGAATAAACCTGAAACAGGGTGAACCCAAAGTAATCTACATCAAGAGGTATCATAATCAAACTTCAGAAAATAAAAATAAAGAAAAAACATTGAAAGCAAGAGAAAAATAACCCCTTTACCCAAGGAAGAAACAATTCAAATGACAGTAGATTATGAATCAGAAAATAGAGGTCAAAAGGAAATGACACACTTATCAAGTGCTAAGGGAAAAGAGCTGTCAACCCAAAATCCTATGCCAAATGAAAATGTCCTTCAGAAATGGAAGGAAGAACATGACGTTTTCAGATAAAAGAACCTAAGAAAATTTGTCACCAGCAGACTTTACCTGAAAGAATGTCCAAACAAAATTCTCTAAACATAAAGGAAACAATAAAATAAGGAACTTTGAGACATTAAGAAAGAAGAAAGAACACAGAAAGCAAAAATATGGGTAAATACAATAGACTTTCTTCTCCCCTTGAGTTTTTAAAATTATTTTTGACAGTTTAAGCAAAAATTTTAATATGTCTAATGTGGTTCTAAATGTATATAGGGAAAATATTTAAGACAATTATATTATGAATGAGGTGAGCAAAGGAATGTAAAGTGAGATAAAGTTTCTGTACTTCACTTGAACTGATAGAGTGATTATTCCAGTAGACTGTGATAAGTTATGTATATATGATGCAACACCTAGAGCAACTACTAAAAACGTTATTCAAAAAAGATACAATAAAATGCTACAGATAAATCAAAATGGAATTAAAAAAATCAGGTAACTCATGGCAAGGCAAGAAATAAAAAAAACAGGAAAATGAAACATGAAAATGCAAAAGCAAAAAATAACACGGCAAACTGAAACTCTAACATAGCAATCATTATATTAAATATAAACAGTCTAAATACATCAATTAAAAGACAGAGATTGACAGAATTGTTTAAAAAACATAACTGATGTATGCTGTCTACAAGAAACTCACTTCAAATATAATGCTAAGGGCAGATTAAAATTAAAAGAATAAAAAAGTTACATCATGCAAATATTTGTTAAAGGAAAGCAGAAGTGGCTTGTTAAGATCAGATAAAATAGACATCAGAGAAAAAAATTATCAGAGACAGACAGGAGCATTATATAATGACAAAATAATCAATCCAACAAGAAGAAATACAATTCTAAGTGTGTATGCATCAAACAACAGAAATGCAAATATGTAAAGCAAAAATTCATAGACTTAAAAGGAATGATAGACAAATCCATAATTATAATTTGAAATTTCAACACCCTCCTCTCAACAATGACAAAACAACTAGACAGAAAATAAGCAAGAATACAGAAAAATTCATCAACACCATCAGCCAACAAGATCTAATCAACATTTATAGAACATTCCACCAACAGCAGAAGGAAGCACATTCTTTTCAGGTGCCAATGAAACATCTATCAAAGTAGACACAATCCTCAGCCATAACACAAACCTCTAAAAATGTTTGTATTAAAATCATAGGAAGTTTGTTGTCCAACCACAAACAAATCAAGCCAGAAATCAACAGCAGAAAGAAAATAGGAAAACTTACACACACCTGTACACTAAATACACATTTCTAAATAATCATAGGTCAAACAGAAGGTCTCAAGGAACAAATTTTACAAACACACCAAACTGAATGAAAATAAAAATGCAATATGCCAAAATTAACAGAGGGGTGGGTAGAGTTTGACCAGTGCTTAGAAGGATATTTATAGCACTTAAATGCAGGTATCAGAAAAAAGGAAAAGTCTCAAATCAATAATGTAAGCTCTACCTCAGAAGCCTAGCACAAGAAGGGCAAAATAAGACCAAAGCAAACTAAAGGAAGGAAATAGTAAGACTAAGAACAATAAATTTAAAAACAGAAAAACAATAGAGAACATCAATGAAAGAAGATCTTGCTCTTCAATACGATCAATGAAATTGATATATTTATTTTTACACACAAGATTGCTCTAAATTTTATATAGAAAGGAAAATGAATTCAAAAACATTTTAAAACCTTGAAAAAGAGTAAGTGGGAAGAATCAGTCTACTTAATTTCAAGAATTGTTCTGTAGCTATGGTAATCAAGACTGCATGGTGTAGAGATAGACAAATAAGTGAAGCAGAATCAAGAACTCAGAACTAGACCCACACAAATAGGCACAACTGATTTTTTTAATTTTATTTTTTAATTGATAGATAAAATTTTATAAATTTACCATGTACAACACAATGTTTTGAAATATGTATACGTTGTGGAATGACTAAATCAATCTAATTAACATAGGTATTACCTCACATAGTTGTCATTCTTGGGATGAAAACACTTAAAATGCACTCTCTTGGCATTTTTCAAGAATAAAATATGTTGCTACTAACCAGATATTTTGAACTTAATCCTCTTATCTAACTGAAATTTTGTAACCTTTGACCAGTGTTCCTTAACCAATGTCTTTTCAACCTCTTCCCCAGCCACTTGCCCCAGCCTCTGGTAACCACCATTCTACTCTCTATTTCTGTGAGATAGACTTTTTTAGATTCTGACATATGTGTGAGATCATGGAATATTTATCTTTCTGTGCCTGGCTTGTGTCACTTAATATAATGTCCTCCAGATTCATTCATATTGCAAATGACAAGATTTCCTTAGCTTTTATGGCTGAATAGTATTCTGTTGTGTATGTACGCCATATTTTCTTTATTCACTCATCTGTTGATGCACACACAGGTTGATTCGAAATCTTGGCTGCTGTTAATAATGATGCAATAAGCATAGGAATGAAGACATCTATTAACATATTGGTTTCTCTTTTTTATTAGATATATACCCAGTAGCGGAATTGCTAGATCACATGGGAATTCTTTTTTAAATTTTTGGGGAAACTCCACACTGGTTTTCATAATGGCTGTATTAATTTACTTTCTCACCAACAGTGGGCATGGGTTCCTTTTTGTCTACATCCTTCTTGCCAACATTTGTCTTTCATCTTTTTCTTTCTTTCTTTCTTTCTTTCTTTCTTTCTTTCTTTCTTTCTTTTTTTTTTTTTTGAGACAGAGTCTTGCTCTGTCATCCAAGCTTAAGTGCAGTGGCACCATCATAGCTAATAACTGCGGCCTCAAACTCCTGGGCTCAAGTGATTTTTCCCATCTCAACTTCCCAAGTAGCTGAGACTACAGGCATGAAACACTCTATCTGTAATTTCTGTATTTTTGTAGAGATTTATTTTCCCAGGCTAGTCTTGAACTCCTGGCTTCAAGCAATCCTTCTGCCTCAGCTTCCCAAAGGGCTGCAGTTACAAGCATGAGCCACCATGCTCAACTTCTTTCATCTTTTTCATATAATCATTTTAACAGGAGTGAGTTTATATCACAAAACAATTTTAATTGGCACTTCCCTGATAATTGGTCACATTGAGCATTTTTTCATATACATGTTAGTCATTTTTATGTTGTCTTTTGGGAAATGTCTTAAACTCCTGGCCTCAAGCAATCCTCTTGCCCATTTAGGTTTTGAGAAACCTAAATAGTCCTATGTCCATTTCTTAATTGGGTTATTTTGTTTTCTTGCTATTGAGTTGTTCGGGTTTGTTACATATTCTGGATATTAATGCCTTATCAGATGCATGGTTTGCACATATTTTATCCCTTTCTGGAGATTGTTTCTTCACTCTGTTGATTATGCTGAATGCACAACTGATTTTTGACAAAGTGCAAAATCAATTCAATGGAGGAAAGATAACCTCTCCAATAAATGATGCTAGAGAAATTAGGGGAAAAAAAGCATACGAGAAAGTGTGTGGGATCCAGAGCTAGGCAAAGAATCCTTGGACTTAACACCGAAAACATGATCTGTAAAAGGAAAACCGATAAAAGGACTTTAAGAAAATTTAACACTTTTGCTCTGTGGAAGAGCCTGGTAGGAGAATAAAAAGACAAATTACATCTGAGAAGAAGAAAACTGCAAATCATGTATCTGATAAAGAACTTGTATCCAGAATGAAACAACTCTCAAAACTGAACAGCAAACAAGCAATTCAATTAGAAAATGGGCAAAAGACACAAACAGACATTTCATTAGAGAATATACTAACGGAAAATAACCACATTATGTGACAAAAGACAGCCTGGGTTCAAAACATTTGTGATGATAATCAGAGACTTTGAACTTTGTTTTTTTCAGGTAACCATAGCCTTTTTTCCTGATCCTGGCAGGGCCAGGGAAACATAATTTATTCTATTAAGAAATAAATTATTGCCAGGTATTTAAGAGGCAAGATTTACTTAAAGGAATTGATCCATACTCTTAACTCAGAATCTATGGCTTGTTTCAAGATAATTGAAGAAAAGATAATTAAGGATATCCAATGAGTGCCACACCTTATGTCACCTTCAAGATGTATCATCTTTGAGCAATGACCTGTGCCTCACATGCAAGTCCTTGATAACTCATGAAAAACCAAGGTTTGAGGCGGTTTTCATGGTTCAGTTTTTTTTCTCATACAGAAATGATATAAAGAAGAGAGAAGAATGTGCTCAGATTTAGAGGGGAAAATATTTTTACCAGGGAGAACTGTATGATTGAAGCTCAAAGAAATGGTTTTATTTCTTTTCCCATCTTAAATATTTCCACTTGTGCACACCATCTGACATGCTTGGCAGGCCCCTGTTAAGAGTTCCCTCCTTAGTTCTGTCCTTGCTCATTTCCCAGGGTTGAAATGGAATGTTTGCCAGCCTGCCTGTGTAGTGAAAACAATGGCAGCATTATGTGGAAAATGTCTGCTGCCCAGTGAGGCTCTGGGCCTTTGAGCTGGGCGGGAGCTCTGGAGGAGTAGGGGGACCCCAGTGCACCCTTCTGTTCTGATGGGAGTGGAAGAACCGCTCTCTCCGTAAGCAAACGCGGCCCCATGCTCCATGAACAGCTGCAGGGCTGCAGTGAGGGCCTTCTTCATTCTTCCCTCAAGAACATGGGAAAACAAAATCAGAGCATCAATCCAGAATGCCCAGTATCAATCTCAAAGCAGGATTTTAAAGAGAGAGAAGAGGAAACCAAAAAGAGGAAGTTATCAGACGATGGATGTATTAAATGTTTCCATTACAGGACATGAGTCTCACGTGTGAATGGATCCATCGAGGACACTGCACAATGCATTGGAAAAAACAGAAGTTCTTAGAAAAGGCATGAGCATCACAATGAGGTCAGGCTTCTCAACAGCCGTGGTGGGCAGGAGAGGGAGAACAGCAATACTTCCCATTTCAGAGGGAAAATTACTTTTTACCTAGAATTTTCTATCTGATAAATATAAGTCAGATATGGGAATATAAGAAAGATATTTTCAGAACTGAAAAGTAAAAAATGTGGTCTTCATGCATACTTTCTCAGAAAATTACTGAAAGTTCTATTCCATCAAAGCAAGGGAGTATCCTGTGAAGGGGAAAAAATGGGATCCAGGAATGAAGGGATCCAACTCCAGAGACCAAGAAAGGAGCTATGCAGACAGCAGGGAAGGAAAGTCCCAGGAGAGCAGCTGCCCTGCAGCCTGGAGACGGATGGAGGCGGTGGAGGAGAGGACAGGGCACCCACGACCAAAGGCACTGTGATACTTTTCACAGAATGCTTAGGCATGGGCCACTTAAACAGAACCCAAGAATCCATGACAAATTTTAAAATGAGGAATTTATTAATTCCTAGAAAACAAAAAATGGTAAAAAGGAAGGAAATGTAACAATAACACACATAATGATTCAGCAGCCAATATTCAACCTTCTAGCAAGAATGGAAACACTGACTATGAATGTAACCAGAAGAAGTCATCTAACTACACCAGTAGGGTGGAAGAGAGCAAGGAAGGGTGACAGACAAGACTGTTCATCCACCCTAAAAGGAAGCTAGTAGGTAATGGCTAAGAAGAATGAATAAAGATATAGGACTATGTGCCTACCATTTTGCTACATAGAGGTAAATAACAAGAAAAAACTTTAAAAATGGAGAATGGTTACTATTGAGGACTGATGCTTTTATTAAGGAACTTCTTAAACCTTGGGCAGGTGCAATGTCAATAAAATAAAAATTCATTCTAAAAACCAACGTATAACATATAGCTCAGAGACAGACAAGTCCATGGTTAAACATGGTTCTCAGCCTAAGACAGTAGCTCTCATCGCTGGCTTTGCATAGAATCACTTAGAGCTCTCAGAAGCATTTATTGATGCTGCTGCTTCTCATCCAGTAGGTAGTCAAGGGATGGCCCGGCATCTGGTGATTTCTAATGTGACTCCAAGGGTGAGAACCACTGCTTAGGTGGTTTACAGAAGAAGCCCAGTAGCTCTGTGGATTCCTGAAGGCTGTTTGCAAAATTGCAAATGTGAGTGTATTTTTCTGGGGCCTTGGAGGTTCCATGCTTTCATCGCAATTTCAAGGGAGTTAACGGCCTTTTCTCTCATCCATCCTGGGCAGTAAAGATGAAGACTCACTGCCTAACACAGGGAGGGCTGCCTTAAGGGAAAAACACAGCCTACATTTCATCAATTTAACTTCTCTTTAAAACATGCTTCAGGGACACACAAGCTTGTCAGATGAGGTAGCACTGGGTCCCATGGGTCTTGGGCCTCATTTCTGCCTACAGAGTGATAATCTACCCTCAGCAAATAACCACAATCATTTGTCCCCATGAGACTGCTGTCAAGAGCTCCTGTCTGGCCTCTGTGCAGCAGCCCAGCGAGGGGCCGTGCCCAGTGGGATGTGCCAGTGCATTCTCCAGCACAGGGTTACATGCTCGCAAAGCCTAAATTTTCACTAGGAGTCACACGATGACAAAACTCTTCTAAAAGCCATCTGCAGGGTGGCCCTTCCCTGAGCTGCTGGGCAGAGGCCAGACAGAAACCTTCACCACAATGCCCTTGGAGGACCCAGCCGCCACAAGCAGCAGCTTGAATGGGACGCAGCCTTTACCCCAGCCTGTGGGTCATCATACAACTTCTCACTGGTTTATTTTGCAAAAACCCGAAATAGGCATTTAAGCTCTTTATTTAATGGATTCTGCTCTTCCTCCCGGTTGATTTTAATAATTTGAATTTGGGGAAAAATCATGAAAGTAATAACACGTATCAGGAACCTTTCCCTTGACAGTGTTATGCCATTGTCTCATTCTTCCAGCCACCCTACGAGGTAGCCAGAAAAGCCATGCCTGTGTTAAGATGGGAAATCAAGGCCGAGAGAGCTACCTCTGGGTCACTAGCTTCAGAGGAAGAGAAAGAACCTGAACACACACCTTGATGCTATCTGAGAGATGGCTTTACACATTGCTCTTCATATCAGAGAGAGGCATCAACTCACACTATAATTTTGTTCTTTTCACAATAATGTCAGAAATGTGTCCTTCATCACAATTTTTCCTATTGTTCCCTGTGCTCTGGCTTTAAGACTAATGCTACAGACAGAAATGCTCAAAAGAGGCTACATCAAGAAGCACCTGAGGACAGAATGTAAAGTGAGTTGTTTTGTCCTCTCCTACCCAAGGACGCTGCTGAATTTAGGAGGAAAATCTGTTAGGGATTGTGTAATTAAAAATATATAGATGACTACTCTGTCAGGCCATGAAAAGATAATTCATTGTTAATAAAGAATGCAGGGTTGGGGTGGTGGCTCATGCCTGTAATCCCAACACTTTGGGAGGCTGAGGCAGGTGGATCACTTGAGGTCGGGAGTTCAAGATCAGCCTGACCAGCGTGGTGAAATCCCGTCTCTAATAAAAATACAAAAAATTAGCTGGGCGTGGTTGTGCATACCTGTAACCCCAGCTACTGGGAGGCTGAGGCACAAGAATCGTTTGAACATGACAGGCCAGTGTTGCAGTGAGCTGAGATCCTGCCACTGCACTCCAGCCTAGGTGACAGAGCAGGACCCTATCTCAAAAAAAAAAAAAAATGTAGAAGAAAACGGTATGCTGTTTCCTTGGGAGAAAAATGAAGTGGAGAGTTTTCTGACATCCATTTAGTTCCCAAGCATTTATGGAGAATGTTATGGGCCCAGGGTACAGAGATGCATGGCCCAGCTCTGTCCTTGGGTTAGTCTGTGGCCTTAGAGGAGGCTGATATGCAAATCAACAATGTGACAAGTGAGTGCAGAGAAGCCACAGTAGAGGGGAGCTGAGATAAGGGCACAGTCAGTTCTGCTGAGAAGGTCACAGGAAGCTTCCCAGATGCTGTGATACTTGGGCTGAGCTTTCAAGGACACACAGGAATTTTCCAGTAGACAGATGTTTATAATCCAGTACAAAGAAGACAGTCAATTACTCAGGGAGTTAACCAAATCCACACGTGTTCTCCCGGACTCTTCTTCATGCCATGCATTGTAGTGGGCAGTGGGGAGACAGCAGTAAATATCTCTGACCTACAAAAATGGTAATGTCACATGGTTCAATCTAACACATTCTTACCAATGTGCAGCATTGAGCCTCTCAAACACTTCAGAAATTTGTTCTGAGTCATTAATAATTCTCTGATGAATCTGTGATTTGTCTTAAGTCATAACTTATATTAAGGAGAGGAAAGGAGGAAAAGAGAGTCAGCTCCTTCCTGTGCCCCTGCAGGTTGCTGAATTGGCGAAGGTGGTATTATTGCTGGTGTCATTTTACAGATGAAGGAATGGAGGCCCAGAAAGGGTAGGTGTCTTGTGTACAATCACGTAGTCCTACTGGGTGTTTGTGAAGACAGAGTGATGCCTGGGATGAGACTCTAATTTGGGTGGCTGGGGGTAGGGTGAGGATAAGCTGCCGACGGCTTCCCCAAATACTCAGTAGACCCAAAGTAATAGCGAGTGTGCTGGTTATCTATTGCTGCATAACAAATGACCCCAACATTTAGCAGATTAAAGGAAGCACTCACTGTCTCCCAGGGTCTCACATCAGAAATCTGGGCACGGCTTAGCTGCATGACTCTGGCTCAGGTCTCTTGCAGGCTGCCATCAGACCAGTTAAGGCCGTAGTCATTTCAAGGTTCGGCTTGAGGTGATCTGGTTTCAGGATGACTCATGAAGCTGTTGGCAGCACTTAGACCCTGTCAACCATGGGCTGAAGTTGTGTGTTACTTGGGATGTGGCCTCTTCCCAGGGTGCCTCACAACATGGCAGCTGCTTCCTTCACACCAAGTGTGTGACAGAGGGCGGGGAAGGGGAGACCCCAGGATGGTGGCCACACTCTCATTACATCCTCATCTCAGAAGCAATATCCCACCAGTTTTGCCATATTCCACCCATCAGAAGTGAGTCACCATGTCCTGACCATGCTGCAGAGATGGTTACCCAGAGTGTGATGGCAGCCCACCAGGGTCTCTGGGAGCCAGCCTCTGTGATTGGCATCTCGGAGGCTGCCAATCACAAGAGGATGAAGTAGGGCTGGTTTCATTTCAGAAACACTTTGTTTGAAAACATACCCCCTATAGGATCTATTGCCCCGGGGCAGGAATTGTAACAAGACCACATATGCATTCAGCTGAGCAAAAGCCATGCCTCTCCTCTGGGTAAAGAGCCCTGGGGAGGGGAGGGGCTTACTGACTAAAGTCTAAGGATCTTTTGAGAGAAAAAGGATCAAGTCCAATTCCTGGCCTTAAGATCCTGAATTCTAAAATGGACTGACACAAGAGCCCACAGTGGTGACAAGGCAATGTGGGCTGGTGGCCTGAGCTCATCCTTAAGTAGGAACCGCTGGTTTGGGCAGTGTGTGCCTGAGGGTGGGGACCTTGAGGAACTCAACTAGCCTGGCATGGTGGTATCCTCAGAGGGACAATGGCTTAGCATGCAGCTGTGCATGAAAATAGCTGAAGCCTTTGGGAAGTAAGTATGGGGCATCACAGAAGCTAGTGCAGGGTCTCATCTCAGAATACCATCAGTGCTGATGGCAGCTCCCCATGGATGTACAGGACCCACCTTCAACAGCAACCTCATAGGGCAAGGAGAGCACAGCTAGAGGACAGGAACCATCACTATTTCCATTCCTCTCTGCACCTGCCAATTGGAATGAGTAAGCACTGGGGATCTTAGACAATTGGAAACCAGAATGAACATAGCTAAGAAGAGCAACTGGAAGATAAATCTGTATTTCTATCCTAAGTGCACTGGTTAATTTCACTTTCAGGGTTTTAGATGGCTTAGCCAGGACTAAAATTCAAATCCACCTGTCTGCATAGACATATTCACAGAATCTCCAAATAAGAAATCTAGGAATGTCCTGAACCACCAGTCCCAATCTACAAGGACCAGGAGAAGAGGTGGAAGAACCAGAACAAGTAAAAGACTCCAAGATAATTATACTCACCCAGCATGTGCTTCCTCTTGGATGAAGGTCTTCCATCTTACCACAATGGACACAGATCTTCAGGGAAGTATGAAACACACACACAAAGAGGGAGAGAGAGATTGGTTCCTAAGGGATACTCCCAGAGATTCTGGCTCAGTTGCTGCAGGGAGAGGAGGGAGTAGTTGGGAATTTTTAAATGATGTTACCTGATTTGAATCAGAATCCAAGTCTGAGAGCAGCTGCTCTCACACCAACGGCAGTGACTGGCAGCTCCATGCACCTCCACTACAGCCTGTCTCTTCAGTATCATAGAGAATTAAAGAATCAATTCCTGAAGCTCCTGAGTGTGCACAGCAAGGGAAGGCCTGGCAGGTGTTTGAAGAGTGTTCAGCACAGTGTCTTCCACATGCTCAGCCCTCAAAGGTGACCTCATCTCAAGATCTTTAATTACGTCTGCAAAGCCCTTCTTCCAAATAAGCTCACATTCACAGGCTCCAGATGACGGGATGTAGACATGCTTTCCAGGAGCCACCACTAAACCCGTAACAGTAAAGAATGGACTGAGTAGGAGGGTAGGTTCCCATGGCCTTGTCATGGCCCCCTGCTGTGGTCCCATCTCATCTTTTTCTTTGTGTCTATGTACAACAGTCCTCATGCTTCTCAGGAGATGAAGATGCCTCAGATTCACCAAAGAAAGCACAATTTAACAAAATGGTTTTAAAGTGATTAATATTTCAGGATATTATCTAGGTCCAAGAGGCTTATATAAATTCTCTCAGCTATCTATTCCCAACCCTTCTCTAAGCCCTTTTATAACAACCCCACCCTAAAATGATTTGTCTCTCCCAGGATCTCTTACTGAAAGATACACTTGGCTATAAGACTGTCATAACTTCCTGTTTTCAGAGCACAAACTGTGCAACATAATAGGTTCTTAACGCTGAAATATGTCAATATTATTTGGCTTAAGTCCCCAGTTGACTCATAGATGTTGTTCTTTTTATATCCTTTTCCAACCAGTAAACTCTATGAAACTATGAAACTTCCTCTTTTGTTAACTGCCATTTCACACATGCTGTAGAAGATGATCCTAAGTGTTGATCGTTCTGGGAAAATGTTCTTGGAACTCATTATAAAAATGGCCTTTGGGAGGAAAATTAAACAACTGTATATGGAATCACATCTCTTTTCCATAACAGAGGCAAGTATCCCTTTAGTTAACTGAAACACAGCCTATTCCTTTCTGTATATTCATATTAGAAACTGAGACACACATATTTCCTCTTAGTTCCATCGTGTATCTGTGAAAGTAAGTCTCTGAAGCCCACACTGAAATAAGAGTGGGCTTCTGTGGCCTATAAAGAGTTTCTGGATTCTAAAATGCTACTAAGTAAAACTAATACAGAATACCAAGTTCCAAGAAGTACAGAACAACCCAGTGAGAAACACTTCTATCATACCTCAAGAGAGAAAAGGCCTGAGTAGTTCTAAAGACATAAATATCTGACAAGGAAACAGAAAGGTAATTCTCCCTGACACATAAAATCATCCGGAAGGAAGGAGGCCTTAAATAAGCCAGGCACAAAGGGAAGGGCAGTTGTTATCCATTGGGTTGAGTCATTAAGAACAAATGTCTGGCCATGACAGGCAAATATTAGAAAGATGAATGCATCTTGCACATAGGCTCAAAATAAAGGGATGGAGGAAGATTTACCAAGCAAATGGAGCGCAGAAAAAAGCAGGAGTTGCAATCCTAGTTTCTGATAAAATAGACTTTAAACCAACAAAGATCAAAAGAGACAAAGAAGGGCATTACATAATGGTAAAAGGATCAATGCAACAAGAAGAGCTAATGATCCTAAATATATACACACCCAATACAGGAGCACCCAGATACATAAAGCAAGTTCTTAATAACCTACAAAGAGATTTAGATTCCCACACAACAATAGTGGGAGACTTTAACACTCCACTGTCAATATTAGACAGATCAACAAGACAGAAAATTAACAAGAATATCCAGGACTTGAACTCACACTGGGACCAAGCAAACATAATAGACATTTACAGAACTCTCCACCCCAAATCCACAGAATATACATCTTCTCAGCACCACATCACACCTACTCTAAATTGACCACGTAATTGGAAGTAAATCAATCCTCAGCAAATGCAAAAGAATGGAAATTATAATAAACAATCTCTCGGACCACAGTGCAGTCAACTTAGAACTCAGAATTCAGAAACTAACCCAGAACCGCATGCTATCATGGAAACTGAACAACTGGCTCTTGAATGTTGACTGGATAAACAATGAAATGAAGACAGAAATAAAGATGTTCTTTGAAACTAATGTGAACAAAGACACAGATTAACTCCAGATGGATTAAAGACTTAAACATAAGACCTAACACAATAAAAACCTTAGAGGAAAACCTAGGCAATACCATTCAGGACACAGGCATAGACAAGGACTTCATGACTAAAACACCAAAAGCAATGGCAACAACAGCCAAAATAGACACATGGGACCTAATTAAACTCCAGAGCTTCTGCACAGCAAAAGAAACAATCATTAGAGTGAACTGGCAACCAACAGAATGGGAAAAAAAAATTGCAATCTACCCATCTGACAAAGGGCTAACATCCAGAATCTACAAAGAACTAAAACAGATTCACAAGAAAAAAACAAACAAATCCATTCAAAAGTGGGCAAAGGATATGAACAGACACTCTACAAAAGAAGACACATATGAAGCCAACAAACATAAGAAAAAATGCTCATCATCACTGTTCATTATAGAGATGCAAATCAAAACCACATTGAGATACCATCTCACACCAGTTAGAATGGCGATCATTAAAAAGTCTGGAGACAATAGATGCTGGAGAGGATGTGGAGAAATAGGAACACTTTTACACTGTTGGTGGGAGTGTAAATTAGTTCAACCATTGTGGAAGATAGTGTGGCGATTTCTCAAGGACCTAGAAATAGAAATTCCATTTGACCCAGCAATCCCATTACTGGGTATATATCCAAAGGATTATAAATCGTTCTATTATAAAGACACATGCACACATATGTTCTTTGCAGCATTGTTTACAATAGCAAAGACCTGGAACCAATCCAAATGCCCATCAATGATAGACTGGACAAGGAAAATGTGGCACATATACACCATGGAATACTATGCGGCCATAAAAACAATGAGTTTGTGTCCTTTGTAGGGATGTAGATGAATCTGGAAACCATAATTCTCAGGCAACTGACACAAGAATAGAAAATCAAACACTGCATGTTCTCACTCATAGATGGGTGTTGAACAATGAGAACACATGGACACAAAGAAGGGAACATCACACAATGGGTTCTGTTGGGGGGGACTACAGGAGGGACAGCGGGGGATAGGGAGTTGGGGAGGGACAACATGGGGAGAAATGCCAGATATAGGTGATGGGGATGGAGACAGCAAACCGCATTGCCATGTGTGTACCTATGCAACAATCCTGCATGTTCTTCACATGTACCCCAGAACCTAAAGTGCAATAAAATATATATTTTAAAGAAAGAAAAGAAAAAGAATAGGGAGAAAATAAACAAAGAATATAGTCATAAGGCACCTGAAAAAAAAAAAAAGAAGACGATCCAAAGAGCTCCCCTTTAAAGATTCTCTGTTGCCCATGGTTTTCCCTTTTCTCAGTAAGAAGAGCATCCAAATGCCTTTAATACTCATCTTATTCCCTAAACCTTTGGGTTTGGCTGATACAGTTTACTCTTTTTAGTTCCAGACTACTCTTAAGTCCTTCCATGCTGGTGACTACCATATCATACCCTGGCCTATCCACCCTGGTCTAGCTCAGTCCATAGAAAACTACTGAGGAAGCAACACATCCACAGAACTCACAGAGGCTCTAACTGCACACCACGTGCACATGCACGTACACACAGGTACATGCATCCATACACCACAGTTTGGTTCTCCATAGCCTGATTTTGGATCTCATCCAAAGATTTGGATCCGAGCTCCCGATGCAGGCTCTGTTGTAGTTTAATGACCCGAGACTGTAAAACCTACCTACTTCAGAACTACCATCTGCCAGCTATCAATGGTCCTCAGTTCAGAAGCTGCTCTCTGCACCCTCATAGAGCTTATTGCCTGGGCACTTCCTATGAACAACTTTATTACATCACTGAAAATCCAGTTTTTTTAGGACACAAGTAATGACATCAAATCCCAAGCGTCCCGATGGGGCATACCACCATAGGTATCATATCTTGGAAGAAATGTGCCATTTATTTAAGATCTTAGGCACCATTTTATTATCCACAGTGATCTGAGATGTGTTCAGTTATTGTATATATATATATTTTTTAAAAAAACATGTACACAAGCAGGAAAGACGTGAGCATCAATGAACCAACCACAGAAGTGGCAGAAGTTGGAACTCAGTAACAACTGGGGTGCAGAGCCCCATAACAAATGGGGGGTATCCCACCAGCATCCTTTCTTACCTGAAGTCACTATGCAAGACATTGAATCATCATTTTTTACTTGCTTAATAACATCAAATAAAAATTCAGCCAACAGCCGTGTGTGGATTCCTCTGAGTTTCTATCCAGGAGTGGAACTCCGTCCGTGGGTGGCTGAGCAACCCTGCATTTCTGGTATAAGTCTCTGGAGTCCCTTTGGCTCCTTTGGCACATGGCAGGCTTGCTAGCAGATCCAAGGAGAAGCACGTGTTCAGAGAGGGGAAGGGACAGTGCAGCTCAAACCCGAGGTAAGTGTCGTCCTAGAGGGGAAAATACGTATCCAACTTTCTATGGGCATTCAGCAAAGCAGAGTATTTTGAAAAATGTGCAGCACGTGCTTTGCACAGACACATAGAATAGTGACAGTGTGACACATACTAATGTTTTAAGGAACAAGAACAAATGTCAAGGCTGCTACCTAAGGAGAAATGAAACCAGTTACTGGATAACCTAAACAAAAACACCTAGCACTTTGGGAGGCCGAGGCGGGTGGATCACGAGGTCAAGAGATCGAGACCATCCTGGTCAACGTGGTGAAACCCCGTCTCTACTAAAAATGCAAAAATTAGCTGGGCGTGGTGGCACGTGCCTGTAGTCCCAGCTACTCAGGAGGCTGAGGCAGGAGAATTGAGGAGAATTGCTTGAACCCAGGAGGCAGAGGTTGTGGTGAGCCGAGATGGCGCCATTGCACTCCAGCCTGGGTAACAAGAGCGAAACTCTGTCTCAAAAAAAAAAAAAAAAAAAAAACACCTGCAAGGGAGAGACAGCAAAAAGGGAGGCCCAGGTGCCTGCCCCTGAGGAGCTCATGTGCTAGCAGAAAAAACGCTGCAAGGATCCATCACACTACCATGAGGTGGGTGCAGGGGGAGTCCCATGAGAGAGCAGTGGAGCACTCCCCTTCCTCTGGAAGGGAGCCGGGTAGAGTCATGGGAGCTGACGGAGGCTGCAGATGGGTGGGAAATGCCACACAGCTCGGAAGAGGGTGTTTCAGGCCAACCACAGGGCACAGACTGGCAGATGAGCCAGCATCCCGCATGCATTCAGATCCTGCGGGTTTTTCAGGGTATGGAGAGGTGGGGGAAGGTGCCAGCCCTGCTCCCCCAGAATCTGGAGATGTAACAGGAGCCGTACCACAAACCGTGTTTACATCAAGAAGTGTAGCTTGGATGTGATAGAACAACAGTCTTCAAACATTTGCACTCAGGTCCCCACTAAAAGGATTTAGGAAACCTCCCTCCTCAACCTGAGTACACTTCCCAGGTGACTTCCAACACTTTTCATTATAGGCTTAAATAACTGCAAAGGATGTCATTCTCAGTTGACTGTAATTGTTTCATTTAAAGCTATTATCACTTATTACATTCAATGGAGTCTAAAATACTACACAATTTGATATCTACACCATGATCCATTTTTTGAAATACAATGTCTTCCAAAAGTCATAGATCTTAGATTATTTTTGTTTTTTCCTTGAACTTACTGGGAATAACTTTCTTTTGTTTGGGAAAGCACTTTATTGGGCCTCTTGCTTATGCAGAGGTGCACAGGCCTAGAAGAGATGATACATTGAGACAGGTGGGAGTTTAATTACTCCACAACAGAGATTCTCAGACTCCCAGGCATCGGAAGCCCCTAGAGCGCAGTCCCCCACCCACACCCCAGTTCTGACCCCAGGTCTGCTGCTGTCCTACACGTGTGCAGACGATCCTCTGGCTGCTTGTAAGCTGACCACACTGAAAATCACTGCTCAAGAAAATCAAGTAAAGAGGTATTTTTCTTCAGATTTCTTTGTTTAAAAGAATTTTTTGTTTTCCTCTGGCCCACTGAGAATAAAAGGGAGACAACACGGATCCCAGCTGCAGAGGACGTGATAGCAAAGACGCTGCTCTGAGGGTGCCTCTCAAGGTGGGGTCAGGCAGGAGAAGGAAATAGAACGCACCTTGTAGATAAAGAGGACTGGCCCTAAGGTGGAAGGTCTTAGGGCAGTGACTTGGTGACTCTGTTCTGTGAATTGTTAAATTGCCAGCACCCAAACTTTTAGTGGATGTTGAGTGAACCTGCAGTGCAGTGTGGCCATAAGCCAGTCTCTGTGCCTGGAGACTGGCGTCACCTCCCCGAGTTCTCTGTGCTGGGAGACTAAAGGGGAGGCTCACATGTGCTCCAGAAAAGCAGCATGGGAACTGCCTCCAGCCTCCAGGACCAGGCATGGTCCAAGGCAAAGGCGAGATGCCAGGGGCAGCAGCTCCCACAAGCAGAGGCTGGCAGCAGCCACCAGATGCTGGTTATGAAATCACAGCAGCAACTGGGGGAAGGAGCTAAACTCCCACAGCATCATGGAAAGGAAGCTCGAGTTACTTCATTTCTATGTCAAAGGGAACACAGGGAAACGCGGGACCCGAACAAACTGTGTCCAGTATAAAACAGTCTCTCAGGGTGACACTGAAAGTGTCCTTTCACCTCTGGGGGTCTCAGTTTCCTTCTCTGCACATCAAAGTGTTTAAACCCATGGACCCCTAGGTGCCTTTCAGTTCTAAGGGCCTGGGATTTGCTAGAGGTGTTTCATTAAAAGAAATCACAATCGGCCCTGTGCATATGGACTAACACAAAGCTAAATGCTTTCCTTTTCCTTTTCCAGAGAGGTTCTAAAACCAAAGGAATTGATGGAATGGTCAGCCTTAAACTGGAGAAGTTACTTTCAGTTCTTTTTGTTTCTAAAGGTTTTGGAAATTTATTCTTTCTCCATTTAAATTATCACGGATAGGCTGTGCTTTCTGATAGCCGTAGTCTCTCCCCGATGGAGACAGGCAGTGCAAGGGAAGCATCTTAGATGACTTGGCCAAGTGTGAAAGGAGCATTCTAGGATTCTGTACAAGTTTGAAAACCCTACTCTACACATATCTTCCAAGAGTGTAAAGCACCCTCTCCCCAGCTATAAACCACCGCAGTGCTGCCATGAGGTTAAGCTTGGAGGATTGCAAGGGCATCTGTTTCAGAACCATTCTATCCCTGTGTAAACAGAGCCGAGGCTAGAGCACGAGACACTGCTCAGTGATTCAGGGGCCCAGTCCCTGGGACACTGGGCTCTGCACAAGCAGTAGTCAGAGCCTGGAACCACAGCTGAGACTCCAAGCACAGTGCTGGGAGGCCCAGGCTGATGGCACCTGCCAGGTGGCAAACACACTGCCATCTCTGCAAACTCCTTCCTGAGCCAGCTTTTATGGACCATGTTCATCTGTGCTGTCAAAGAAAACATTTCAACAAATTGTGTTTCAAGACCTAATTGGCTTTTATTAATGATTCATGAGTTGGGTAGCACCCTATCTGTGAAGAGGCTATTAATAGCTGGGCAGAGGAGGTAGGTTTTATAGGCAGAAGAGGCTGAAGAAGCAGAAAGAGGGAACAAAAAGCAGATGGGTTACTTCAAAGTTACGTTCCTTGTAGAGTCACTGACTTAGGTTGACTGGGCCCCTTGGGACTGGTTGCTCTGAATCTCCCGCTTTTTTTAAAACAGGCCCATTTCTAGGCTCAGTTTGGTTATGTGGCATCTAGCACAAGCAACTCCATTCTGGTTTGGTCTGATTTATTGTGGCCGGGTACAGAAGCTCAGTCCAAACAATGGCCTCCACACATTGTATTTAACAGTGCAGAAATCTTCCATGTGTCTCTCCAGATCCCCTGTCCACCCTCTCCCCCAGCTTCGTGGTCCAGGAGGCTGAGCACAGATAAATTGGAATCAACTTCCTTGCCCTCTGGCTTCTGATTGGATTAAACCCATGAGTCGGAAAGGAGATTGGGGTGACAGGGTATTCTCCCAGCTCTCCCCTGCAGGTCACCACAGGCTGGATGTGTACCCCAAACCCAGGGCAGCTGAGAGGCATGGCTGTGCCCAGATTCTGTGCTCTGCAGCATGGCTTGCCTACATCTTTGTAAATGACCCGTTTATTTATTTATTTATTTATTTATTTTGAGTCGGAGTCTCACTCTGTCACCTAGGCTGGAGTGCAGTGGCACGATCTTGGCTCACTGCAACCTCCACCTCCTAGGTTCAAGCAATTCTCCTACCTCAGCCTCCCAAGTAGCTGTGATTACAGGCACATGCTACCATGCCCAGTTAATTTTTTGCATTTTTAATAGAGAGGGGGTCTCACCATGTTAGCCAGGATGGTCTCGATCTCCTGACCTCATGATCCACCCACCTCAGTCTCCCAAAGTGCTGGGTTATAGGCATGAGCCACCGTGCAGGGCCATAAATGGCCCTTTTATTAAACTTGTCTCAAATAGTCCAGTCTGAGTGAACCATCCATTGCAGGACATTGACTGTCTCTGTGTCTAACCAAAGTTCTAATCTGGGAGGGATGTAGGAATACTAGAAAAAGCTCAGGAAGAGAAAACAAAATAAGTGATTATTGGGATGAAAATATAGAAGCCAGAAGAACTAAGGTTACTTGAAGCAGAGAAGGCAGAGAGAAAGTGCTTGCTATCACGCAGACAGCAAGCACCGGCAAGGAGAGGCAGCCTCAGCCCTCCATCCCTGCAGAGCAGCCGCTGGGCAGGAAGGAAAGCCAGCCTTTCTGGGAACAGTTTCTTCATCGGCAAGGCAAGAAGGAATATACAGAGACAGAGGGTTTCTAGTGTAGCTTTCAGCTCTCCCCAGGCTCTAACAATGACTTCCTGACCTGGTCTCACACAGTCTTTGTTTTCTAGTTTCTCCGGCCCCAGTGGCGGTGATCTGTACACAGAGCGGCTAAGGCACAAACCATATTTCATAAACAGCCACCACCTGCCTCCCCAAATTAATAAACTAATAAACACAATTCTTTTAACAGCCTTCAGCTTTAGGTTGTGGCTGGTGTTCCTACCTCTCCTTCGATGAGAAACTTGCACTGGCAAAGTCGCTCCCTGCTCTGCCCCTACCCAGCAGTGAGGGAGCGCCTGAGATTACAAGATAACAATGAAACAACCAGTGCAGTCTTCACCAAGCATTTATATGTGCTAGGCACTGCCTTTACTCTCTCTGTCCACATTGACAAAGTATTTACCTACTTTTGATATACTCCTCTGTTTAAAAATTAGGTTCCTTTAGATGGTATGCAAGATTTTTTTATGACCCAAATTGTGCTGGCTTACCTCCCGCCATGTCCTCATCACTCCCCACCCTCTGTCCTTGTATTTAGTTTAAAAACCTCTTGTGTAGCACTTACTATATGCCAGCTGTTGTTCTAAATGCTTTACAAGTTAGCTCATTTGATTCTTATAACAGCACTACCTGGTGGTGTACTGGTTAGGATAGGGCAAACGAAGTCGCAATAACAAACTGACCCCAAAGTATCAATAGCTTACCACACAAAGGTTTACTTTTCATGATGTGGGCAATGTGGATCCGAGAGGACTCTGCTCCACATCATGTCAGGGATCCAGACTGAGAGAGGCTTCCTCAGTTCTATCACATTAAACACATGGCCTCCAAGGTGCCTGCACAAGGAAAAACAAAAGTGACAGGTGAGTCACATGGGCACTTCACCAGCTCAGCTTGCAGCTGACACTCCACACACAGTCCATTAAGGCCAGAACTAGTCACATGGCCTTTCTTAACCCAACTACAAGAAAAACTGAGAAATCTGGAAGAGCACATGTGATGTTTGGTGAGCACAGTGTCTCTGCCACAGCTAGGAAATATTAATATTATTTTAAAGAGAAGGAAACTAAAAAACAAAGGCCTGGAAAGGTGAGATAACTGGTTCAAAATCAACTGCAGATCCAAGATCCATACGTGGCCAGTCTGGCTCCAGAGTGCACACTGTGAACCACCATGACAGGCACTTCCTTCCCGTCGCCCTTCCCCACTCACTCTCCACTCCTCCTAGACCCTCTCACACGCACTTTTAAGATTGCTTTCTGCATCTCCTGTGATCCTCTTCCAACCATATCTGCTTAGCAAAATCCTATTTACCCCTCACAATGCAACTTAAACAACATAGGAAGATGTCCTTATGCTCACCTAAAGGAGGAACAGGTACTTTAACATTAGAGTTCCCCAAATATTTTAGATACACTTTGGATCTAGCCCTTATCACTTGTGTGGCACACTTATACCTATGTGGTCCTTCTTTCCAGATAGATACTGAATTCTTCTAGGTCAGACGCTATGTCATACATCCGCATTCCGAGCATCCACACAGTGCCAGCCACATGGTACGTACTCATCAAATGAGAGCTGAATGAATCAGGAAATGAATTGATAAGTCTTCATTATCCTTTGTGCAATGCATGAGAATGGTGTGAGGATGAAGAGGCCAATACATTTGGAAATCTAATTAACAGAGGGCTAACAGGAAGTCAGGAACAGGGGCCAAGTGCAGTGGCTCACACCTGTAATCCCAGCACTTTGACAGGCCAAGGCGGGCAGATCACTTGAGTTCAGGAGTTCAAGACCAGCCTTGGCAACATGGCAAAACCCCATTGCTACAAAAAATATAAAAATTAGCTGGGCATGGTGGCACATGCATGTAGTCCCAGCTACTCGGGAGGCTGAGGTGGGAGGATTTCTGGAGCCTGGGAGGTTGACACTGCAGTAAGCCAAGATCACACTGCTGCACTCCAGCCTGGGTGACACAGTGAGACTGTGTCTCAAAAACCAAAGGAATTCAGGAACAGAAGGAGAATCTTACTGAGCACCAGCTCTGTGCCAATTATTATTGTGGAGCTTTCAGTGCAGGTGGAGGTATTCTGCAAATGGATTTCAGAATATCTCCTTGACGACTGAAAAGTGGGTCCAATGGGAAATTTAAAACTGCTAGAAATGTGCTTCCTTTGGCTTTATGGATGGGGGCTACATTTGTGTTTGCGGCTGGTCCTCTTTAGGCTGGGTGGCATGGCTTTAGTGAGCCCTGTTGGTCATGCTCGTATGTCAAATACACTTCCTAATTCACTGGGGTAGCTCAGATATTGGAGCAATTACCCAGTTGTTCATATATCAGACCAAAATAAGATTGCCTTATACTTCTGTGAGAAAATACACAATCAAGAGGCAGGCCCTCATCTCCCCGCCATCAGGCCATGGGCTCCCTACAACTATGCCTGCTGTCTCGCCATTGTGGCCAAGGTCACCCCTTCCTCTAGTCCTCAGGGTCCACCCCCTGCCTACTGAGAAACATGTGTGCATCTCCGCTGCACTGTGACCTGCCGACCAAGCCCATGCTTTCTGCTGGATAGTCCCATCCCCACACAAGTTACCTACTAAGGAGGTCTTTTCCTAAAAAACAGGCCCCACTTACTCCCTATCCACTCCCCATCCGCACCTTCTCACTTCAAAATATTCCCTATGAACTCCCGCTCTGCATCTTCTCACAGCAAAACGGAAAGCCCTCACCATGTCTTGATCTCACTTCTACGTAGAATAATTAAAAAGTCAAACCCTTAGGAAGAGAGGAGAAGGGTGGCTGTCAGGACCTGGCGTGGGGACCTGGAGCAATGCTGGTCAAAGGGCGTGAAGTTTCAGTGGTGCAGGAGGAGTAAGTTCTAGAGGCCGGAGGTACAGCACGGTGACTGTTGCTAATCCTGTGTTATATGCTTGAAATTTGCAAAGAGAGCAGATCTTAAGTGTTCTCACCGCACACACAGACAGGCAACTGCGAGTGGATGCATATGTTCAGTAGATTGGCTGTAGTCATCTGTTCACTGTGAGTGTACACACAAAATATCATGTACACCTTAAACGTATACAATATTAATTTTAAATTTAAATATAAATGTTTTATAAAAGCTTGTCGGCAACCAACAGAATGGGAAAAAATTTTTGCAGTCTACCCATCTGACAAAGGGCTGATATCTAGAATCTACAAAGAGCTGAAACAGATTTGCAAGAAAAAAACAAACAAGCCCATTCAAAAGTGGGCGAAGGATATGAACAGACACTTTACAAAAGAAGACATACATGAAGCCAACAAACATATGAAAAAATGCTCATCATCACTGGTCATTAGAGAAATGCAAATCAAAACTACATTGAGATACCACCTCACGCCAGTTAGAATGGCGATCATTA
>PVKV010020386.1:0-30938 GCA_004027835.1 Alouatta palliata | reverse complement strand
AACTATAAACTATTAACCCTTATGTTATAAATACCAGAATACCAAATAGACAGGAAGCAAAAAATAAAAACAACTCCACTCCAGCCCATGCATATATTCACTCGGTGCCTTTCTGCTTTCTCCCTCAGATCACCAGTGGCAACTGGTCACACCAGTTGTACCCAGTTCTTGCCAAGGATCTGTGCAGTGTCCACTGATATTTTCTATTATGTTTCATTGTATTCCACAATGATTTCACACACCCTCTAAAATGATTTCATAACTAGCAGTTTGAAAGACACTGTACGAAATGGAATAGGCTTTCTCATCTATTGCGCCAATGATAATACTCAGAGGACTGTAATTCTAAATCACTGGAGAAACTTTATTAACTCTACATATCACCGACACCCTCACCTGCCTTTTACAGACAAGAGTGGGTCCTTGTCAGCTGCTATCAGGAAATACAAAGAGCCTAATGAGTTTAAGGCAAAGGGGAGTGGTAGGTCAACAGCCAGGGAGTATTAAACAGTGACTTTCAATAACAGGAAAAGACAGAGCACAATAATTACTCATTTGCCTTACTCTTTCTCAATATTAGTCATGCTGGCCTCAGTCAGAGATATGTGAGGGGAAGACTGAAAAGAACACACCCAACTTTCTTCATTCTCCATGTTCTCTCTCTTCTCCTCATTTAAGGTGTTTATTTCTGATTTGTATATGTGACTCTCATAGATTGAATATATATTAATTGTGTTGTATATCAATAATTGTCAGGTGAATTTGCCTTAATAATCATCTCACTAATCATATCAACCAGTGTTATAAACCAATTTTGTATTTTTATTTTCATTTCTCATTTCAAATACTTACTAATATTTGAATTTCACATGCATTGATTATTTCTTTTCTTTTCGTCTCTTTTCTTTTCTTTTTGCACACCACCATGCCCAGGCTAATTTTTGTATTTTGAGATGGGGTTGGCCAGACTGGTCTCAAACTCCTGACCTCAAGTGATCTGCCCTCCTCAGCCTCCCAAAGTGAGTTATTTCCAATAAAACATATTTTGGCCGGGTGTGGTGGCTCATGCTTTTAATCCCAGCACTGTGGGAAGTCAAGATGGGCGGATCAATGGAGCTCAGGAGTTCAAAACCAGTCTGGACAACATGGCAAAACCCTGTGTTTACAAAAAATACAAAATTAGCTGAGTGTGGTGGCACATGCCTGTAGTCCCAGCTACTTGGGAGGCTGAGGTGGGGGGGATCACCTGAACCTGGGAGGCTGGGTTGCAGTGAGGTGAGATCATGCCATTGCACTTCAGCCTAGGTGACAGAGTGAGACTCTGTCTCAAAACAAAACAAACAAATAAAAACATATTTATTTGCTTACATAAAAGATTTGGTTAGGTTTCCTGATTATCAAACTCAATCACCTTTTTTTTTTTTTTTGAGAGACAGGGTCTTGTTCTGTTGCTCAGACTGGAGAGCAATGGTGCAATCACAGCCTTGAACTCCTGGACTCAAGTGATCCTCCCACTTTAGCTTCCTGAGTAGCTAGGACCATAGGGGCATACCATCATGCCTTGCTTTTTTTTTTTTGGTAGAGACAGGGTCTTACTATGTGGTCCAGGCTGGTCTCAAAATCCAAGGCTCAAGCAATCTTCCCACCTCAGCCTCCCAAAGTGCTGGGATTACAGGTGTGAGCCACCATTCCTGGCCCCAACAAGATCTTTGTACATTCAGGAGTTCAAGGGCTTTGTATATTTAGGAGCTGCAGTGCTTTTCAACACCACAGATCTTAAACTTCGGATCATAATTAATGGGATAATGGAACTCTTAACACATTTGAAACTCATTATAGTAACCTACAGAGAACTTATACACAGAAAAGAGAGAAATAACACAACAGAATACACATGAAAAGATTTTTCAAGTTATGCTCTGTAATATATATGGCATGATCTTTGGCATATCCTGGTTTTTATGAAATAATATATTAATTTTGTGAAAAGTTGGTTTTGCATTTAAGCAGAGAAAAGAAGCTGGGCACTACCACTGTTTATCAAGGTAAGGTATTATTGGCATTTTGGGTGGAGTAATTTTTGGTGTGTAGACTCCACTCTCCATTTCTGAGCCCATGGCATCCCTGGGCCCATTTATGATTTCACTTATTAAATGTCAGTAGTGGCTGCCTGTCACTGTGACAAACAGGATGTCCACACACCTTTCTAAACCAGGTGTGGATGTTGGGGGCTGGTAGGTTTGAGGGGTACATGCTTGAGAAGATGTGGGGCTCATACTAAAAACCACTGAGATAAACTGTCAGTAAAGACAAGAGGAGAGGCCTGGACCAGTATGCAAAGTTTTTAGTGCTGCAATGATGCATTCAGATGTCCACTTCCTTCTGCTTTGGGATTGATTAGCAGTAATTGGCATTAAGTATGGAACTCCTTCATGTCAAACAATTTCCTAACAGTTTTAAGCCTACAATTTAGAAAAATCTATATTTAATCCTGACAGCAACTCTGTGAGGTAGTAAGTATTATTTAGATTTTACAAATAAGTTGAGGATAGGTAACCTGCCCAAGATCACAGTGCTGGTAAATAGTCAGACATGAAATCAAGTTGGCCTCCAAAGCCTGCCCTCTTTAACTACCTTGTTCTACTTCCTGGGACAAAAAGTAAATCTGCTTAAGAAGCTGACAGTGTAGACACAGTGTCAATCATGTATCTAGTTATCATCTAGTTTCATAAGTGCAGTAACAGATATTTATCAAAGGTACAAAGATGATCAAGAAGAAATTTGTGGGATGGAGGGTTGCAGAGGGAGAAGCGCCTCAGTGAGGAGGACTTTCATGATGACTGGTTTATGCAAGCTTCCTCGCCCAGTCAAAACACAGCATTTCCCCTGAGCTCAGGTTTTTCTTTCTTTTTTTTTTTTTAAGACGGAGTCTCGCTCTGTTGCCCAGGTTGGAGTGCTGTGGTGCAATCTCGGCTCACTGCAACCTCTGCCTCCCGGGTTCAAGCGATTCTCCTGCCTCAGCCTCCTGAGTAGCTGGGATTACAGGCACAGGCCACCAAGCCTGGCTAATTTTTTGTATTTTTAGTAGAGATGGGGTTTCACCATGTTGGCCAGGTCTTGAATTCCTGACCTCATGATCCACCCACTCGGTCTCCCAAAGCGCTGGGATTACAGGCATGAGCCACTGTGCCCAGCCACTGAGCTCAGTTTTAACACTGGACCAGTCACCTGTAAGAGCTATTATTCAGGGTTTGATGAATCTGCTTCTGTAATTCAGAAATGAAAGACACAAAAATATTAATTTATGGATGCAAATGCTGGTAAAGTATATCACTGTGTTTTTTCTTTTTAAAAGACTGATATGACCTGAGTTAATATTTTCTGAAATGAAGATTCCTGGTGCTCAGTTCAAGTGCCTAGAAAAGCAATATAACAGGCCAAAGGTACTAGCCATTATGTGTGGCTCTTGCTCACTTCAGCCAATTTCTTAGGATGAATATAAACTATCTCATTTCATATATTAATCAACGGACAGAGAAAAAATAGATATGTAATACAGTATCACTTTCCTTGGAAATTTGGGGGTTGCTGAGAGTCTTCAAGTCAGAGTCACAGTTATTTCTTCAAGGACTTATCAAGATCTGGACATAAAGTGGACCAGCGGTAACCAAAATTCTAACAGTCAGTTTGCAGTAGTATAAATGACTTGGGAAGGAACAGATGAAAAGGAATCAGGAGAAGGCATCCATCAAGAGGAGGGACATGTCCATAGGCTTCACTTAATCCTCTTCATAGTGATTAGCAAAAGAAGCCACTTTGACTCCTTTTAAGCTTTAGCGCTAGGAAGAGAGGGAACATATTAAACGATATTTTGCCCCATGTGTCTTGAGGGTGGGGGAAAACCTTCAGAGAACCTAAGAGCCTGTAAATGATTATGAGTTGTATTCTAATACTTAAGGAGCATAATGGTTTAAGGAGGTGGGGACAAAGGACATACTTACTTCTTGCAACTCTAACATAATTTCCAAGGCTTATACAGACATCAAATTCCCAGGCATTCGCCTCCTGAATTCACACTAACATAAAATCTATGGGGCTGTACTTGCTTTAATCTCATCTGACATGTCTAGTTTTCCCAATTACTCAAGCCTAACGGTGTGCACACTTGTGACAGGTTCCTGGACTCATTTTGAATAATTGTATGACATGAGCCACTTTCCAGTGTTCATGACTTACTCCAGAATGTAGCATGCTCATAAACTGTCTTTGAGAGCTTCTGAAATATTGATTTCTACTTTATTTGCCACATTCTAGTATAAGCTGTGGTCCCAATGCTATAGCAACTTTAGGAGACTTGCATTTTATAGAATCTGCTTACCTGCTCATTTTTAATTCCTCATCTTCGGTCCTGTAAGTCTAATCTTGTATAATATTTTTGTGGAACTCCTTGGCACTTCTGCTTTAGAGATTTCCTATCAGTAAATAATATCTGGAGGCAGAGGAATTTCTGTACTATGTGTTGACAACTCTTAAATTTATAGTTTTCAGCCCAGAACTTCTACTAAGTTCAGCCTACATATCCAATTGTGAACTTCCTATCATTTGGATGGTTCACATTCAAGACATTTAAGCCTGGACTAATGCCCCACTTTCTACCCCTAATTTGTTCTTCTATCATTGTTTGTCTTCCATTCAGAGGCTCAAGCCAGAAACCCATTAGTCACCACTGTCTTCTCCCCCAACCAATGCTCAGGCAATCCGTCACTAGACTCTATACTGTATGCCTCCAAAATATCTATCTTGTTTTTGTTTTGAACTTCATTGGCAATGCCCAATTCAAGCCATAATCACCTTTCATCAGAACTAGTGCCATAAATTCCAAAGTGGACTCCACAAGTTCATGGTTGCTTTACTAAATCTTTTTGCCATTGGGCTGCCAAAGTGACTTTTTCCAGGATGCAAATCTGACATCATTTCCCTTCCTAAAATTTTCCAGTTGCTTCCTATCGCACTTAGGATAAATACATTCTTGGCTCTGCTGGTCCTATAGAATCTAGTCTCTATCTACCTCCCCTTCACTCTCTATGCCTACGTTTTGCAAAAGTGTGTTCTGTCCATCCCAGAAAGTACATAAAACTATCCAAATAGGTACAGAAAGCAAAAGGTGATTATTAGAATTTCATGTTCTGTTTTTAGAATATGAAAATAGTCAGGAAAGACTTTTTATTTCATCTTTTAAAAAATACTTGTGCTGGCCGGGCGTGGTGGCTCACACCTGTAATCCAAGCACTTTGGAGGCCAAGGCGGGTGGATCACCTGAGGTCGGGAGTTCAAGACCAACCTGACCAACATGGTGAAACCTTGTCTTTAAAAAAATTTAAAAAAAAAATTGTGCTTATCTTATTGTAGTACAGGTAGCTAATTTATTTTAAAATGAAGATACATATATTGGCGGTGTGGGTACACATGACTTTCATTGACAAGGATCACAATGAAGAATTTAGAGAAGGGAGACAGGCATGGTGGCTCATGCCTGCAATCCCAGAATTTTGGGAGGCCTAGGCAGGTGGATTACGAGGTCAAGAGATCAAGACCATCCTGGCCAACACGGTGAAACCCTATCTCTACTAAAAATACAAAAATATTAGCTGGGCATGGTGGCGCGTGCCTGTAATCCCAGCTACTTGGGAGGCTGAGGCAGAAGAATCACTTGAACCCAGGAGGCAGAGGTTGCAGTGAGCCAAGATCACGCTATTGCACTCCAGCCTGGGTGACAGAGGAAAACTCCATCTCAAAAAAGAAAAAAAAAAAGAAAGAAAGAAAGAAAGAAATTAAACAGGCTTGGCTGGGTGCAGTGACCTTGTACCCTGGGTTCCAGCGATTCTCCTGCCTCAGTCTCCTGAGTAGCTAGGATTACAGGTGCCTGCCACCACACCAGCTAATTTTTGTATTTTTAGTAGAGATGGGGTTTTACCATGTTGGCCAGGCTGATCTCGAACTCCTGGCCTCAAGTGATCTGCCCACCTTAGCCTCCCAAAGTGCTAGGACTAAAGGCGTGAGCCACTGTGCCTGGTCAGCATTTAGCATATTTTATATTACTTAAGTCTCACAAAAATAAACTGGGTGTTACTATACCCGTTTTATAAATGAGTAAACCAAGAAAAACCAGGTAACACGTATAGGTCCCATCATAATGACAGATCCTACAGGATTTTGTTTTAAGAGATGGGGTCTCACTATGTTGCCAGGCTGGCTATGAACTCCTGGGCTCAAGGAGTCCTCCTGCCTCATCCTCCCGAGTAGCTGATACTACAGGTGCACGCCCCTGCACCCAGCTTCCCAAAAGGTCTTTCTGACACCAGAGTTAAAGCCTTGATCATACACTGTGTTACATGACTCTCATCTACATTGCCTGTCATCTAGCCAGCATGCATAGCTCTCAAACATAGGACCTCTGATAAGCCTGATCAGTAGCCTGCAACAGTTAACTGAGCTAATCAGTTCAAGAATGGAGATGCTGTTAACACATAACTGAGAGAGAATGAACCTAAGATATCTGCCACATTACCAGGCATAAAGTAGGAGATTAAAAACAAAACAAAACAAAAGAATACCTTTACTTTTTAAAAACAAAACAAAACAAAACAAAAGAATACCTTTACTTTGATCTTTCTGGGCAAGCTAGAAAAAAAGAAAAAAGAGAGAGAGAGAGAAAGAGAGATGGCCAAATAGACTCTGGGGTAGTTGAATCAGGAATTTAACTCTGGGACAAGCCTGCTTAAAATTCCCTAAAGTCTTAAGAGGGGGCAGACTGAAAATAATATATTTTTCCTCATCTCACAGCCTTCTGAAAAAAAGCATTGAGAGCATAAACCATTCAGAAGATTTACAACTTAAAGCAAATCACCTTAAGCTACTGGAATCAGTCAGTGCTTAGATGGAACATTTCTTGAGGGCTACATGCTCACTGAGCGTGCCCTTCTTCTCTATTTCCTATACTTCTTGTTTCTTTCTGTTCCCACTGCATCCCATATGCATTTGTACAAATAATGCTGGGTTCTTTTCTTCACCCACATGCAACAGTTGCTGCTGGATCATAACAACCATTCCTTCTATTGGTTTTGAAATCTGTTTTTCTCAGATTCTTTACACTTGAAGGAAATAAAAAAAGACATTTAGCCTCTTTTTCTTTTAAGCAATAAAAATTATTCTCTCACTGTACTGATTACTCTCAATGTGGGGCTAAATTATGAAAATTCTGACTCTTTTTCTCTTTGCAAAAATTAAGCAATAATGACAAGTTAGTACACCATGTTGGATGTTTTTTATTTCTTTTAGGGGGAGGTACTCAAAATCCACTGTAAATTTCAAGTAGAATTCCATTTCTAAATGAGCTTTTGGTTAGAAATTTACACTTAAAATTTTAGTACAGTATTTGGAAAGTAACAGAATGACTACCAAGCACTAAACATTGAGACTGTAAGATGGCATGCATTAAATCTGGTTACATGTTGAATGATATTGGTCTGATTCCAGGGAGTAGACTAAGCAGATACAGTTCCAAAATTGGACCACAGAAAGCTGAAAGAGCTCTGCATTCTGAGTGAGTTAATTAAGCTTATTTAAACATAGACAATAAGAAAGGAGAGGAAGAATGATGGGAAAACCAAGTAGGACACTGTTCTCTATTATTATCACATGCTCACTTCATTATAATAGTACTGGCCTTTCCACCATAGAATGCTAAGAAACCTGAAGCAGTACTTTCATGTCCGTTGTCACTGGTAATTAGATCAAAAGTAAATATATATCTCTTGCTAAAAACATAAGAGGCAGGAGGCTACAGACATTTACGCTCTAAGAAATTTAATTTGAAACTAATGTATAAGACAACCTGAGTAAAACTGACTTTGGAGAGATTCAACTGTACTACACCAGGCTATAGGAGAAGGGAAACAGCAGAAAAGAAAAATGGGGAATTTTACTGTATTCATCTACTTTTAAAGACAGTATGTAAAACTGGTTAAAAGTCATCACCAGCAGTATTCAACTGCATGAAGACTGCATTGCTTTTTTATTTTATTTTTTTCATTTTTTAAGACAGGGTCTCGCTCTGTTACTCAGTGGGGAGTGCAGTAGTGCAATCACAGCTTGCTTCAGCCTTGACTTTCCAGGCTCTAGTGTTCCTCCCACCTCAGCCTCCTGAATAGCTAGGACCACAAGCGTAAGTCACCATGCCTGGCTTATTTTTTGTAGAGGTGGGGTTTCACTTTGTTGCCCCAGCTGGTCTTGAACTCCTGGGCTCAAGTGATCTGTATACCTCAGCCTTCCAAAGTGCTGGGATTACAGGTGTAAGCCACTACACCTGGCCTTGCATTGCCATTATTAAATATCAACTTTTTAACTTGGGAAGAAAAGCTTATCCATACAACTTCGCATTTCTTTTTTTTTTTTTTTTTTTTTTTGAGACAGAATCTTGCTCTGTTACCGAGGCTGGAGTGTAGTGGTATGATCTGGGTTCACTACAACCTCCACCTCCTGGGTTCAAGCAATTCTCCTACCTCAGCCTCCTGAGTAGCTGGGATTACAGGCGCACACCACCACGCCTGGCTAATTTTTTTGTACTTTTAGTAGAGACAGGGTTTCGCCATGTTGGCCAGGCTGGTCTCAAACTCTTGACCTCAAGTGATCCACCTGCCTCAGCCTCCCATAGTGCTGGGATTACAGGCGTGAGTCAACTGCGCCTGGCCACAACTTCGCATTTCTGAAAATGACTTATTCACTAATTCAACAAGTATTTATTTACTGTTTACTACGTAGCAGGCATAGCTATCCTGGAACAAAGGCACAGTCGATCCCCTGGAGGAGTTTACAGTCTGGTGGGGAGAAAGTCTTAAAAGAAACTATCACAATTTAAATAAATACTGTATTTACAAAGTAAGTGAAGTGCTCTGAGAAGAAAAAATGGAGGGATACTAGTACATGGCTCTAATTTTTATTGCGTCTCTGAGAAATGACAATGAAGCTGAGCCCTGAAGAGTAGGTTAGCCAGTGAAGATTAGGGAGAAAGGGTGTTCTAGGCACAGGGAACGATGAGCACAGGATGACGAAGAGCAAGACCTGCTACGCAATTTGCAGGCTCAGTGCAAGATAAAAATGGAACACAAAAACTAAGAATTTCAAGCTAGTGAGGGAGCATTCAACCAAGTGTGGGGACCTATGTGACTGTACAGGTCATACACGCATGAAGCCAGTTTTCGAAAAGGATGCATGTTGAAGGGACTTAAGGCCAGTTGCTGGAATACAGTGCGGGAGAAATTGCTAGCTGAAACTGAAGAGTATGAGAGGTACCCAGGAACCAGTCCAAGGTGCAGGGCCTCCAGGGACCAACCTCACAGAGGTTCATAGTTTCCCCAAATGGTTAGCAAAGAGCTGCTGTGTAAGCAAGGCTGTTGTGTAATCATTCTGCTGGGTGTTGAGAGGAAGACAAAGAAGATAGTTTCTGCTTTTAAGGAGCTTACAAATAATTATATAATTTGGGGTAGGATGTGACAGGTCTCACAAGAAAGGTGTAAGCATCAATATGTAGTGGCTTCAAGGCATGAAGATTATTCATTTAGGGGAGGGGAACTGCAAAACACAGAGACAGAGGACTGCACACTGACTGAAATTAGCATGCTTCTGCCTTTGCACCTATGATTTAACCACATCACTGCAGGAATAGCAAACACTCCAGCACATCCTATGCGCCAGGCACTGAGTACTATATGCTATACATGTATCAGTTCATTTTAGCCTCACGTCTCTGAGGTGGGTGCTATTCTATCATCTGCATTTACCAGAAGAAGAACAAAGGCATAGAAAGGTTAAATAGCTTGCCCAAGGCCACACAGTTAATAAGGTGGGGATTAATTTGAATCCAAGCAATCTGGGTTCAATATCCTTGCTTTCAACTATTATACTATATTATAATTTTACTAAGATTAAGTGTTTAATTTTGCTTTGTTTTTTAAATCTGTATGCTAAAATTGCATCTCTTTTACTTTTCTTCCTGTGTACTTGGTAAGTCATATATACTGCTTCAAATTGGCTAAGAAATATAGAACATAAAAAATAATTGTCCTAAATACTTCTCTTTCTTTATTACCTAGACCAGAGTTGGAAGAATAGCAGTATGAAATACATTTAGGTATGAGTTTCTGAAAGAAGACAACACAGACAGCACCGCTTTCCTCTGCTGTTGACGGCAATCCCAATGTGTCTTTGCACTGATGGCTAATTAGAGCCATGCAGTTATGGACAAATTACCACTGACTCTCTTAGAACTGTGAACACTGAATTAATGGAAGTCTAAGAACTCACACATTGGCTCCCAGTATCCCTATGACCCAAAGCTGGATCTGTTCCTTACAGAACTGGTAAGTACACGCATATGCTCATTAATTCAACAAATATCTACTGTGTACAAGGCACTATGCCACATGCTATGTGGGATACAAAGAAAGTTATGACACAGTCTGTTCAACAAGAAACTTACAATAGACTTTAAAGTTTTATTAATGCCATAACAAAAATATAAGCTTCATTCTGTGACGGTGTAGAGGAGAATGAATTAACAAATCCATCAGGAAAGTTAGGATAGACTTGAAGGAAGAGACAGCATGCAAGCATTGTCCTGGAGGGAGGTTTTGCTATTGATCATTCCAAACTGTCAGGGTATTTTTTTTATTTTGTTTTGGTGGGGGAGGAGGAGGGCACGTATCAGCGCCTCCAAGGACTGCAGACAGGCGTGGCCATAGGTCTCCTCAGTACCTTTCTCCCAGGTAGGAAGCCTCTTCTGTTAGGGTGGTAGTCAACAGGCCCCAACAGTGCTCTGGCTCGGGTGCCACCGTGCAGGCATTAGGCCACCTGCCTTGCCAGAATCTTATGTGCAATTCATGCAGGGCCAGAGGAACCTGTATGGTATTTCAAACCGATCCAATTTGAAATTATTTTTCACATCCTTTATGCTAACTAGAAGACCCTCTGGTGTAGGTTTAAAGATAAGCATGTTAAATTTACAGTAATTATCTCCTCATTAGGGTCTCTCCAATGTCCAACAACTACCCTTACACAATGTATTCTCATATCAGTCTGCTTCAAATGTTCATCGGCCATGTCCAAGGTAGACTAACACACTGGGTAGACTGGGGTGTGTTAATGTAAATTACAATAATATTATAGTAGAGTAGGGCTATGAGAGGGGTACAAGGAGGGGCGAGATGTTCCAGATAGAACAACTCATTATTGCTTATATCTTTCCTCATCCAAAGGAAACTTCCGTAAGCAAAGGCATGGAGCTACAAAATGTGGGCCTACTAAATGTGCCAAGCAGTCCTGTTTGGGTGAGGAGCTAGATGACCTGGCATGAGGCACCTGCAGAGCAGGCCGGAAAGAATACACTGAGGCCAGCCTGAAGACTGTCTAGGTTGCTGCCAATCGCTGAAAGCATGAACCTATTTTGGTAGTTGCTAGCTCAGTGACCATATTTTCTGAAATAAAAATCAGGCAGATGGTCTTAACAGATGTTTGCATCCATTCTGGACATGAGAAGCAATTTGGAATATGAAAGAACCTAAAATACTAAAAGTTTTTGGATTGTTTTGGTAGCCAGGCTTATGAGGCAGAATATTTGACACTGGAACTGCCTTTTAAAAGAAAAGTCTTGTCACAATGATGTGAAGAGATCACTGAGGTTTTAAAATGCTCAAAGTATCAAAATTGTGTTTTTACAAATATGAATCTGGAAATCATGTATATGCTAAAGTAGAAGGGAAGATAAAGGAAAGAAGAAAGGGTTAGGTACAGGGGCTCACGCTTGTGATCCTAGTATTTTGGGAGGCTGAGGTGGAAAGATCACTTGAGCTCAAGAGTTCAAGACCAGCCTGGGCAACAAAGTAAGACCCCATCCCTACAAAAAATAAAAATAAAAAATTAGCCAGGCATGGTCAGTGGTATATGTCTGTAGTCCCAGCTACTCCAGAGGCTGAGGCAGAAGAATCCCTTAAGCTCAGAAAAGTTTACAGTGAGCTATGATCATGAAATTGCATTCCAGCCTAGGTGACAGAGTGGGGTCCTGACAAAAAAAAAAGAAGAGAGAAAGGAAAGAAAGAGAGAAAAGAAAGAAAGGAAAGAGAGAAAGAGAAAGAGAGAGAGAAAGAAAAAGCGAGAAAGAAAGAAAAGAAAGGGAGGGAGGGAGAAAGAAAAGAAGGAAAAAAGGGAGGGAGGGAGGAATTGAAAGGACATTTAGGAAGCTACGAAAATAGACCAAGAGAAAGAGATTTTGTTAAAAAGGTGACAGTAGAAATGGAAAGGAAGCAAGTTTTCCTAGTCATGAAATTAGTCTACGTCACTCGTAATAATCACATATGGCTGTTATGAGCTATTCCTGGGGTACGAATTTTCCAAACTCCATTGAGATGCCTTAAGGCAAAAAATCCTGCCTTACTTACATTTGGTATCTACTGCAACCTAACATAAAGCTGAATACTTAGTAGATGCCTAAAGCAGATTTATTCAGTTAAGCATATTCTTACTGTGTAATGATTCAAATGGAATTTGTTAGTTAAATGTTGGAATAAAAGAAACAGATGAGGACTATGCCCATATATTTTCCTCGAGTATGGGTATTATAGGAGATATGTGATCACACAGAGCTGATAAGTGGAAAACATAGAAATGCACTTAACTTAGGACATTCTTGTTACCTAAATGAGAAAATTGTGATAACTAATTAAATTTGGCAGTTTTCTCTGATATGTTTGACAGAGCTAATAATTACCTCTGTTCTGGGGGGCAATTTCTAAAATAATGCATAAGAATAAGACTGTTTGAGAAGACTTTTTATACTCTGCAGTTGGAGCATTCCCTAAATCAGAATTCTTTTTTTTTTTCTTTTCCTTCTTTTTTCTTTTCTTTTTTTTTGAGAAAGCCCAGGCTGGAATGCAATGGTGCAATCTCAGCTCACTGCAACCTCCGCCTCTTGGGTTCAAGCAATTCTCCTGTCTCAGCCTCCCGAGTAGATGGGATAACATGCATGTGCCACCACCCTGGCTAATTTTTGTATTTTTTTAGTAGAGACAGGGTTTTGACTTGTTGGCCAGGCTGGTCTCAAACTCCTGACCTGAAGTGATTTGCCTGCCTCAGTCTCCCAAACTACTGGGATTGGAGGTGTGAACCACTGCACCCAGCCCAAAAATCATTTCTTTTTTTGTTTTTTTTGAGAAGGAGTCTCACTCTGTTGCCCAGGCCCAGAGTGCAGTGGCATGATCTCGGCTCACTGCAACCTCCACCTCCTGGGTTCAAGCGATTCTCCTGCTTCAGCCTCCTGAGTAGCTGGGACTACAGATGCACACCACCACACCTGGCTAATTTTTGTATTTTTTTTTTTTTTTTTTTTTTAGTAGAGATGGGGTTTCACCATATTGGCCAGGCTGGAATTCATTATTTAATCTCGGAGAGAACAAACATGAGAGGAAAGTTAGAACACCATGCTTGCCAGATTTAACACATAAACAACAGATACATACCTAACAATCAATCAAAGTATGTTTAAGAGAATTCTCATTTCAGAAAAAAAGGTAATATCAAACTTTCTAAAACCGATTAAAAGCAGCATCAACTCATTTTTTATATGCAGAGTAAATCAAATGAGAATCTATCTGAAATTAGTCTTGGCCAAATACAAGTAAAGGAAAGACTCTAAGATTAGCTTATTTTGTGTGCCTCCATCTACTGCAGTTCACTCACAAATGATTGCTCTTCAAAGTCTGGGGTGGGGTGTTTTTATGTTCCCATTTCTACGGAAACTGTGGGGAGGCATGAAACATATGGTATGAGAAAATATGTATTTCAACCCTCACTTACCCTCAACCCATCCAGCCCAGCCCTCCTCATTTCCAGGAGAACAGGAGTTGAAAGACCTCTGGCAGCTGAAAGTAAAAGCTCACTAACAGATTGCAGCTGTTTGACTGTCAGCTGAGAACTGCAAATGACAGTTTATAGCAGCCATTAAAATTTTTAAATGATGTTTTCCCTAATAAATCCCCCACTGTAATAATTTACAAGGGGGAAACTGACTATATAACTAGTGCAAGGAAAAACACTCAACGGGATCTTTTTTTTTTCTTTTTGAGATGAAGTCTTGCTCTGTTGCTCAGGCTGTAGTGCAGTGGCATGATTTTGGCTCATGGCATCCTCCACCACCCGGGTTGAAGCGATTCCCCTGCCTCAGCCTCCTGAGTAGCTGGGACTACAGGCACACGCCACCAGGCCCGGCTAATTTTTTTGTATTTGGTAGAGACAGGGTTTCACCATGTTGGCCAGGATGGTCTTGATCTCCTGACCTCGTGATCTGCCCGCCTTCGACTCCCAAATTGCTGGGATTACAGCCGTGAGCCACCACACCCGGCCTCAATGGGATCTTTTGAGGCTGAGTCTGTTACTGTCTTTCATAGTTCCAATAGCACTGATCATTTTTCAGAGAATGACTGCAATAGGAAACACAGTGAAATCAAGAGAACCCTCATCAACTCACTCTGATGTCACAAACTTCCTCCCAATGGTGGGTGTAGAAAAAGTACTGCGTAACTAATTAAACTGAGGATGGATGGAGGAAGGGAAAGAGAGGGGAGAAGAATCTAACATTTAAACACTATTTAATTATATTTTATTACAAGACACTATGTGAAGATTGTCAGCTATCCACAGGGTGGGAACACTGAGCCTGGTGAATGCGGTAAAATCTAGACTTAAGCTTTAGCAGAGAAATCTATACACATATAGTATTGCTATCCAAATCTCCTGAGTTCAAGTAGTGAGCTATACCTATATTTCTTTACCTACTGTAATTGAAAAGGACAGGCCAGAACTTGCTTAAAAATTACCCATTTCTCCTCTATATCCAAGGGCTTTAGAATACATACATAAAATTATTTGTTGATGGAAATCTGTGTTATATGCTTATAAATAACTTGAAATGGGCCAGGTGTGGTGGCTCACACCTGTAATCCAGGTCAGGAGTTTGAGACCAGCCTGGCCAACACAGTGAAACCCCGTCTCTACTAAAAATACACACACACACACACACACACAGATTAGCTGGGTGCCTGTAATCCCAGCTACTTGGGAGGCTGAGGCAGGAGAATCACTTGAAACTGGGAGGCTGACGTTGCAGTGAGCAGAGATTGCACCACTGCACTCCAGCCTGGGGGACACAGTGAGACTCCGTCTCAAAAATAATAATAATAATAATAACCTGAAATAAATGCCCTCATATAAAACACATGCAAAGGTTGAAAAAGAAAAAATATATAATTCTTTTTATTTTACATGTATGCTCTGTCTTGCTCTGTTGCCCAGGCTATTGTGCAGTGGTGCGATCTTGGCTCACTGCGACCTCTGCCTTCCTCATTCAAGCGATTCTCCTGCCTCAGCCTACCAAATAGCTGGGACTATAGGCGTGCGCCATCATGCCCAGCTAATTTTTGTATTTTCAGTAGAGACAAAGTTTCACCATATTGGTCAGGCTGATCTCGAACTCCTGACCTCATGATCTGCCCGCCTCAGCCTCCCAAAGTGCTGGGATTACAGGCTGTGAGCCACAGCACCCCGCCAAAACCTGAACATTTTCTTTTTTTTTTTTTTTTTTTTTTTTTTTTGAGACGGAGTTTCACTCTTGTTACCCAGGCTGGAGTGCAATGGCACGATCTCGGCTCACCGCAACCTCCGCCTCCTGGGTTCAAGCAATTCTCCTGCCTCAGCCTCCCGAGTAGCTGGGACCACAGGCACGTGCCACCATGCCCAGCTAATTTTTTTGTATTTTTAGTAGAGACGGGGTTTCACCATGTTGACCAGGATGGTCTCGATCTCTTGACCTCGTGATCCACCCACCTCGGCCTCCCAAAGTAATTCAACGAAATGGTGTCAGGAGCATTAACTAACAGGCTATGGGGGAAGTATTCTAACAGACCTTTGGGGCCAAACAGCCTTCTTATTTTTACCAAAATCTCTAAGGTGATATTTCCAAGACAAGAACAAACTGGAGGAGCTCCAAGTTAGGACCTCTGGTTCTCACTGTTGATTTTATTATTCTGATTCTGTTTATTTCAAGAAGCACATGTTGAGAACCTATTTATCAACCAGCACCAGGCTGGGTGTGATGACTCACGCCTGTAATCCCAGTGCTTTGGGAGGCCAAGGTGAGGGGATCATTTGAGATCAGGAGTTCAAGACCAGCCTGACAACATGGTGAAACTCCATTTCTACTAACAATACAAAAATAAATTAGCCAGACCTGGTGGCATGTGCCTGTAGTCCCAGCTACTCGGGAGGCTGAGGCAGGAGAATTGCTTGAGCCTGGGAGGTGGAGGTTAGAGTGAGCCAAGACCATGCCACTGTACTCCAGCCTGGGTGACAAAGTGAGACTCCATCTCAGAACAAAGCAAAACAAAAAACCCACAAAAACCAGCACTAGGCACTGTAATACCAACATTTATGACAGTTTCTAACTGCAAGATATCTACTTTTTAAATAAAGTATTGCTATTTAAAAATTAATCTCGGGTGTGGTGGCTCACACCTGTAATCCCAGCACTTTGGAAGGCCAAGGCAGGTGGATCACCCGAGGTCAGGAGTTTGAGAGCAGCCTGGCCGACATGGTGAAACCCCGTCTATACTAAAAATACAAAAAAATTAGCCAGGTGTGGTTTGGGTGCCTGTAATCCCAGCTACTTGAGGGAATCACTTGAACCCGGGAGGCAGAGGTTGCAATGAGTTGAGATCGCACCACTGTACTCCTATCTGGGCAACAAGAGTGAAACTCTGTCTCAAAAAAAAAAAATTTTAATCTTGGCTCGGCTTGGTGGCTCATGCCTGTAATCCCAGCACTTTGGAAAGCGGAGGTGGGTAGATCACCTGAGGCCAGCCTTGCCAATGTGGTGAAACCCTGTCTCTACTAAAAATACAAAAATTAGCGAGGTGTGGTGTCAGGAGCTTGCAGTTCCAGCTACTCGGGAGGCTCAGGCAGAAGAATCACTGGAACCCTGAGCCGAGATCATGCCACTGTACTACAGCCTGGGCAACAGAGCAAGACTCTGTCTCAAAAAAAAAATTAATATTATAAAAATTATGATCTTTCCTCATCCTCATTATTACAGACCTTAGTGTATATGAAGGTTGCCCTCAGACAACTTTTTCAAACGTCATTTGCAGTGTAATATATAATTAAAGCTATAAAATGCAGAATAATAATTGAAAAAAATGAAAGTGATTATACAAATATGGGATTGAAGTAATAAGCTCTAGTACTTTCTAATTCTATATTTTCATAAGCAAATATTTGCTGGCTAACATAATGTCTAGGTTAGTTTTAGGGAGCACTTGGGTGTCTCTATAAGGTATATAGTAATTTAGGTTCATAACATAAATCTGCCAATTTAAAGAATGCTTCAATGTATTTATTTATTTATATTTTGAGACAGGATCTTGCTCTTTTGCCCAGGCTGGAGTGGTACAGTGACATGCTCATGGCTCACTGCAGCCTTGACTTCCCAGGCTCAAGTGATCCTCCCACCTCAGTAGCTGGGTCTACAGGCATGTGCTACTATACCCAGCTAATTTTTATATTTTTTGTGGAGACAGGGTTTCACCATGTTGCCCAGGCTGGTATTAAATTCCTGGGCTCAAGTGATCTGCCTGCTTTGGCATTCTGTGTAGCTGGCACCACAGGTGTATGCCAGCACTCCCAATTAATTTTCTTATTTTTAGTAGAGGCAGGGTCTTGCCACATTGCCCAGGCTAGTCTTGAATTCCTGGGCTCAAGCGGTTCTCTCACCTCAACCTCACAAAGTTGTGAGATTACCAGCGTGAGCTACTATATCCAGCTGAGGTTGCTCGTTCCTTGCTAAATATCATCATATCCTTGGACTTCATGTTCTCATCAACTGTAGTATCAGCACTAGTGGCTGGCTTTTTTCCTAGATATATTTTCTACCAAGAAACAAAGTTAACTTTAAATCTACAGACTGAAAAAAAAACAACTATGCTTATCAAGACTGACTCTTTACCAAGCCTCAGAGGGCATATATTGACAATCAAGACTTTCATAAAATTACAAAATATTACGCTATCATGGCTCCTAAGGTAATCTCACAAAAATGTTGAAATTACAAATGATAATGAATTAAAAAGTCTACTATAATTTTCAGAATTCTAAGTCTTTCATATTTCCTTTTTCAATGTTAATGATTTTCTAAGACACATTTTCAAAGGATTATTTATAAGTGCAAACAAATACATAAGAACCAGGAAAAATTAAGCCAAAGTCTATATTACATGAAACTTCATCTCCTAGGCTTTGTAAATTTGAGTGGGTATATATTTATGTATCTTGTTTCTTTTCTGGAAAAAGTCAAAAGTACTATATCTAGATATTCTCAAAACCTTAATCACATAAACTCAGAAAAAACAGAATCCAAAGATATTTACAAAAATTTTGTAGTAAAACAATAAAAGTCAATAAAAGTCTTCTTGATAACAAAGAATATGAAAAATCATAAATATCAATCACCTTTAAGAAGGGAATCAGCTTCAATTCAAGGGAACCTTTAATTTAAACTGAAGCTATTTTAAAATTCAGATTCTGTGTCCTAAGTATCCCTTTCTGCTGACAGAAAAGCTAAAGGATACAAGATATAACTGACACAGGAATCTAAGCAAATAACATACTACCTGGCTAATCCAGTTGAGGTGAAGGTCACAATACTGAATGTGAATATGCTGTGCTTTCTACTGTAAATATAGATTTTTGTTTATGCTTTCATGCCACTCAAGGAAAAGAAATAAAACTTTCTTATTCTCAAATTGCTTTATACAGAGCCTGTCTTATTCACCTGAAATGTAAACCTCCATGTCTGCATAGAAGTAAAAATTGAGAAGCATGTATATATACAAACACACACATATATATGTTTGCAAACATATATATATTTATATTTATATATATAATATATATATATTTTATATATAATATATATATATTTTATATATATATGAATGAGACAGGGTCTCACTCTGGTGCCCAGGCTGGAGTGCAGTGGTGTGATCTTAGCTCACTGAAGGCATTACCTGCTGGGCTCAAGCCATTCTCCCATCTTACCCTCCCAAGTAGCTGGGACCACAGGTGCATGTCACCACTAGCAGCTAATTTTTGTATTTTTTTGTGATGATGAGGTTTTGCCATGTTGTCCAACTGGTCTTATACTCCTGGGCTCAACTGGTTGATCCACCTGCCTTGGCCTCCCAAAGTGCAGGGATTACTGGTGTGCCTGGACTTGAAGCATATTTTTGATATTGTAGAAAACACAGCCAGTAGAGGAGAATAATATTTCATTAATTTTACATTCTTACATCAAATGTGAGCTTAAAATAAGTAAAACCTGTACAATTTTTGGCCAGGCATGGTGGCTCATGCTTACAATTCCAGCACTTTGGGAGGCTGAGGCAGGTGGATCACCTAAGGTTGGGAGTTTGAGACCAGCCTGACATACACAGTGAAACCCCGTCTTTACTAAAAATACAAAATTAGCTGGGCGTGGTGGTACATGCCTGTAATCCCAACTATTTGGGAGGCTGAGGCAAGAGAATCGCTTGAACCCAAAAGATGGAGGTTGCAGTGAGCTGAGATCGCGCCATTGCACTCCAGCCAGGGCAATTTGTTTTGAAACTCTGTCTCAAAACAAAAACAAAACAACAAAAACGATACAACTTTCATTGCTTTGATATTAATTTCTAGTCCTTCTTTTAACTATTTATAACTGTAAAGCTTTAACTAAAACGTTTCTATACCAAAAAGACAAAGCACAGTTTAATCCTCATATAATTCCTTGATTTTCCCTAGAGGACTGGGTTTTCCACAGATGGTGGGTTAACAGGATAGATATTCCAATCTTGATCCATATGAGAGGACTTCATTTCTAAGATGGCTTCAAAGCCCTTAAAAATGGTCCCAAGACCTTGACAAACTGGGAGTCTTCATTATGTCAGAGATAATCTAGATGCAAAACAGAATGCTAAGTTGAGACTCTATCTCTCCCTTGGATAGTGGGTTTCAAACACTAGTATGTGTCAGAATTCCCTGGAGAGCTTGTTAAAGCACAAATTGCTGGGCCCCACACCCAGAGTTTCTGATTCAGGTCTGAGATGGAGCCCACGAATCTACATTTCCAAGAAGTTCCCAGGGGATGCTGAAGTTCTGAGTCTAGAGATCACATTTGGAGAATTTCTGCTCCAGTTTCCTCCCTTTAAGGTAAACTCTTAAGTACTTTTCAGTCATTCAATTTTCTTTGGTATCCAAACCCATGAAAACAGTTCAGTTTTTCATGTGCTTGGGGAGACTTAGCTCAAGCAAGGTGATGAGGGCATTCATGAAGAGTGGCAGCCTGACACGGATGTGTTGGAGCCTAAGCAGAATGCCAGAAAGGCATCCATGGAAGGGTGCAATCTGGCATGTGGCATTTAAACAGAGTGAACAGGGCAACCACACAAAGAGGTGGCTAGTTGGCAAACACTGGGGGATTTACCAGTAAGTACAGGATCCAAAAAGATAAAAAACTAAAATGAGCTCTGTGGGGTTGGAGAAATACAGGTACAAATGCATATAGTGTGTGTGTGTGTGTGTGTCTGTGTGTGTGTGTGTGTGTCTGTGTGTGTTTATTCCCTAGTTCTGTTTGCTAAGAAGATCTAAAAGCAACAATACATATCCAGAAGCAATGAGCAAATCTACTGCACAGGCCCTGGTTGCTATACATCAACGTCTACTAAAAGGAACCATATATATCCATATATATCAGCATCTACTAAAAAGGGCTACTTGGAGAAATACCTGATTCTAGGGCTAGTGCCAGGAAAGCACAAAAAGAGCTTGGAATATCTTGCTGTTCCAAAAGCAAGTTACGCTCGAAGAATAATGGAAACGTGTCAAAAGGACAAAAAAGCCATCCTGAAGGAGCTCCCAGGATGTAGGGGATAATTTCAGCATTAAAATAAATAATGGTTGAATAAGATATAACACTGAATAAAATAGAAAATCATGATTCTATATATCAATGAAATAAATTGAAAGTTTGATTAGGAATTGGATATTTACATAATTTCAAAGTACTTCTCCACAAAATTCTTATTAATCATGAAGAAGAATAGAGAAACTTTACATAAAGAACCTTGCAGAAATCACCTAGGTCAAATGATCAGAGTGAGCATCACCAGCCAACGAGAAAAATTAAAATTATACTCCATCTGACAGAATGGATGGGATGAGAAAAACAGCATCACTTCTATAATATCCTTCCTCATGGTACACACTCTAAATCTCATCATGAAGAACCACCAGACAAACTCAAATGGAGAAACACTCTACTAAATAACTAGCTTGTCTTCTTCAGAAGTATCAACATTATAAAACTCAAAGACTGAGAAACTATTCCAGACTGAGGGTGACTAAAGAGAGCTGTTAAACACAGCACCAGACTCAGAATTCCTCTTTAAAAAAAAAAAAAAAAGCATTACATAAATGAATAAACATCTCTCTTTGAAAACTATTTAGAGAAAAGGATCACTTTCTGGAGTGGTTTCCTTCATCCTACATGAAGGAAAAGTACCAGGTGATTCCTCTGGGTCCTTCCTAGTTTACCAGTTCTACCCTGTTTACTATCTAACTGCTTATCTGTCATTCAGAACTCACGGTATAGTAAGAGTTTTGAGCAAGTATATAGCTCAGAACTTCACTGGACAGACAAAAAAAAACTCACATACCAAAAAAGCAGAGTCTAAAGAAATTTTATAATTTAAATCTTATTTTAATTATAATTTAAATCTTAATAAATCTTATTATTTAAGCAGGCAAGTCTCAAAAATCTACCCCTAGATACAAAATGGAAGGTAAACAATGTCTTCAACCAAAGAAGCCAGCATGTACAATTTTTCACATGGTATTTCTCCATTTGATTGTAGGTTCAAACAGGAAGTAATAAAAAGCAATAAATTTAAATTTTTTAGGTGAAATATTAACAAAGACTTCTGGTATAACATAGAAGTTATCTTTTTGCTTCTTTAGTGCATAGGAGACCGATGGCAAGTGGTAAATACACATAAAGTACCATCAGTTTATTTTATAACTGACTTGAGATGGCTACAGCTTACAAATTAATTACAATCTTTAACACATTTAGACAAAGAGCAGAACGGAGCTATGTGGCTGAGATGACTAATTCTGGTTTAGTATATAGCCTAGTAAAACATGACAGTAACTGTTTCTTCCCTAGTCTCTTTTTAAAAAAACATGCAAGTCTTTCCAGGACTGAAGCAAGGTTTAATGTGGCTCAAAATTACTGGCTTCTACTGAGCTTGAAAAGCCTCAAAAAGAAAATCCCTGAAAGAGGATCAGTGAAACAAAGCATTATCTGTTAGAAGTCATAAGGAATGACTTCCCTTATTCAAAGCATTCAAAGCTAGGCTTAGAACTAGGGTATTAGAATATCAATCTCACCATTAGCAGCAGGTATTCTGATTTTTATTAACAGAATGTAATGCAAAGGATATCCCAACAGCTTTGCCTTTTAAATAAAATGGGAAATATTCATCATATAAGAAAATACCAAGTTTTGCAGGACACATATTCATTCCCATCACCCACAGTATATTGTAAAGTACCCTGAGAATAAAATTATAAACTAAGAGCATCCATGCTGCTCACTTTGTTACTCTGTTTTAAAAGAGGGGACACTGGCTCTTCCCTTTTGTGGCCATCACCTAAGCGTGAGCTGCCAAAATGAAGTTCAATCCCTTTGTGACTTCCGACCGAAGCAAGAATCGCAAAAGGCATTTCAATGCACCTTCCCACATTCGCAGGAAGATTATGTCCTCCCCTCTTTCCAAAGAGCTGAGACAGAAGTACAACATCCGATCCATGCCCATCCGAAAGGATGATGGAGTTCAGGTTGTACGAGGACACTGTAAAGGTCAGCAGATTGGCAAAGTAGTCCAGGTTTACAGGAAGAAATACGTAATCTACATTGAACGGGTGCAGCGGGAAAAGGCTAATGGCACAACAGTCCACGTAGGCATTCACCCCAGCAAGGTGGTTATCACTAGGCTAAAACTGGACAAAGACCGCAAAAAGATCCTTGAACGGCAAGCCAAATCTCGCCAAGTAGGAAAGGAAAAGGGCAAATACAAGGAAGAAACGATCGAGAAGATGCAGGAATAAAGTAATCTCATATACAAGCTTTGATTAAAACTTGAAGCGAGGGAGGAAATAAATAAATAAATAAATAAATAAATAAATAAATAAATAAAAGAGGGGACAATGAAGGGATGATTTTTAAATGTTTCTGGCTAAAATTTAAAAAAATCAAACACCCCACTAAATTTGGGGTTAAAAGCCAAACTATTCTCCAACTGGTAAATTGGAACATGGTAAATTCCTTTACTTGGACTCTGGTTGTTTCATATTCATTTGAATTTTTAAAATGTACCCACTATTAGATTATTAATTTCAGTGGGTGTGATATCAATACTATAGTCATGATTTTAAAGTCCTATGTGTTAAGATATATATATATATATATATATATATATATATATATATATATATACTTAAATATTTATGAGTAAAATGATTTCTTTCTTTCTTTTTTTGTAGAAATAGTGTCTCCCTCTGTCACCCAGGCTGGAGTATAGTGCAGTGGTAAGATCATAGTTCACTGTAGCCTCGACCTCTTGGGCTCAAGCAATACTCCTGCCTCAGCTGCCTCGTAGCTGGCACTATAGGTGCATGCTACTATACCTGGCTGATTTTTAAAATTTATTTGTAGAGAAAGGATCTTGCTATGTTGCCCAGGCTGATCTCAAAGTCTAGCCTCAAGTGATCTTCCCAGCTTGGCCTCCCAAAGTGCTGGGATTATAGGAATGAGCCACTGTGTCTGGCCCCTAAATTTCTAATTTCTAACTAATTAAAGCACATAAACTAGTCATATTTTTTACCTGTCGCACTCAGGAATACAATCCTGCAATACTGACAGTTGAAAGTGAGGAAGAGATAGTGGCAAATAAACCAGGAGAGTGGTATCTCAGATAATTTCCTTCCAGCATCTGATCCTCAATTACTTCCAGTTATTCTTTTGTTTACCAAACACAACTGTTAAAACCCCAATAAACAGCCAATCTCCTTTACAAAGGGGGGTTTATAGTGGGAAAACATGAAAGGGAATTAGGATATTTAAAAATCACTGCTACATTTGTTTGTTTACATGTTTGTACCCCAGCCAGCCAGAGAGATCCTCCAGGGTAGAGACAGGCTCTGTCTAACTAGTTCCCAACAGTACCACTGACCCTAGTACATAGCAGGTAATCAATAAATATTAACTGACTGAATTCAAAAGAAAGAACATCCCCAATGAGAGGAAAATTTAAAAAGCTTCTTTATAAAGAGAGAGATTTTAAAAAAAGCAACAAATTTGCAAAATATTGCAGGTCTAATGCAATAGAAATATTGAATCTATTTCCCTCAATCATTAGACAATCATTAGAATCATTTCTGGAGTTCCCTAAGGCTCCACCCAGGACTCAATGTGGATAATGAAATTAATGCTTTCATTATTTTCCTTTTGGAATAATCCCTTTCTCTTATCTCAATCATTGCCTGTCTGCTTGTTCTTTTGTTCATCCATCTATCCCTTATATGTGAACTGAACACCTTCACTGTTTTAGGGATACAATGATGAACTGCCGCTTCCATCAGTTCCGGACCCTAAAGGGGGCCGTGGGCATCAGCGTGGTCATCTGCGCCAAGGAGCTGCTGACTAGCATCTACTTCCTGATGCACGAGGAGGTCATCGAGGACGAGGACCAGCACCGCCTATGCTTCGAGCACTATCCCATCCAGGCGTGGCAGCGTGGCATCAACTACTACCGCTTCTTCCCCATCTGCCTGCTGCTGGCCTCCTATCAGGGCATCCTGCGCGCCGTGCGCCGCAGCCACGGCACCGAGAAGACCCGCAAGGACCAGATCCAGCGGCTGGTGCTCAGCACCGTGGTCATCTTCCTGGCCTGCTTCCTGCCCTACCACGTGCTGCTGCTGGTGCGCAGCCTCTGGGAGGCCAGCTGCGAGTTCGCCAAGGGCATCTTCAACGCCTACCACTTCTCCCTCCTGCTTACCAGCTTCTACTGCTTCGTCAGCGAGAGCACCCACTGGGACCTGGCCCGGCTCCGTGGGGACTGCCTGGCCTTCCTCGCCTGCTCCAGGACCAGCCGGGCCCAGGAGGCCTACCCACTAGGTGCTCCCGAGGCCTCCGGGAAACGCGGGGCCCAGGGCGAGGAGCCCGAGCTGTTGACCAAGCTCCACCCAGCCTTCCAGACCCCTAACTCACCAGGGGCGGGAGGGTCTCCCACAGGCGCTTTGGCCTGGCCTGGGTCCCCCATGGGTGGGGCCATGTGAGGCAGGAGCCTTCAGCCCACAGGTCTCAGGGTTGGCCGCCTCCTGTTTCACCCAGCACCAGCGTAGCTTTCTGCTGAGGCGGTGAGGCCCCTGTGAGTCCGGAAGCCTGTTCCCGCTTGCTGAGCCCACTGAGACCATCGAGGGTGGGAATAAGCCCCCGTTGGCTCATGATGGCCTCTGCCGCAGAGTACTAGGTGGCCAAGCTGGGGCTGCTGGGGCAGGGAGACAGTGAACTGCGCTTCCTGGCCTGCTTCCTACAGAAAGTTTGTGCATGGGGAGTATGAGGACACTGAGGGTGGGAGGCTGGGGGTTCACCTGCCAGGGCTTCCAGTGCCACTGCTGTCACAGACAATGCCTGTCCAGATGCCCCCGGTGGGACCAGCACTGGAGTCCGGCCCACAACAGGGTGGGAAGGGAAGACTGGAGGGGGAAGGAAGGCAGGAGCGGGGAGGAATGGGGGGAAGGAAAAGGGGAAGAAGGAAGGGAGGAGGGGTGAAGGAAGGGAGGATGGGAGAAGGAAGGTAGTGGGTGTTTGGGACTCAAGCTGGGGTCGAGGAGTGGGGGAGCTATAGGCAGAGGAGGACCCTAGCTCCAGCCACAAGAACTGGGAGAGCCGCCAGCTGCCCCAGGAGACCTGCTCCCCTCCACAGAAATGCTAGCCCTTCAGACCTTCTGGTCGGTGGGCTGGGACCAGCTCTGACGTCCCAGGTCATGCCCTCCAAGACCTGCAACTCAACTTCCTCAGAACCAAGAGGCTACAGGGGATTCCTCCAAGAAGGGACCAGGGGTAAGGAGCAGAAGTTGGCATCAGTAAACATTTCTGGAATCTACCAAAGGGAGGCCCAAGCAGAACCCCTTCCTCAGTCTCCCTGCCCCTCTTCCCTTTGTGCTGTGAGTTTCTTAGCCCTTTCATCAGGGATGCTCAGAGGCAGACAGCCCAGGCTGGAGGTGCCCCAGGGAGGGGTGCTCACGGTGGTCCCAGGACTACACTTGGCTTTGACTAAGCAGCCCCTGCTCAGATCCTTGTGAAGGGTGTCCAGTGACATGGGGAGGTTCTCTCCCCCTTCCTAGAGGAGGAAGTGACCAAGTTTGAAGGTGGCAGAAAAGACCACACAGCCAAAAAGAGTCCATGCAACTCAGCCCAGGATCGTCCTGGGTCAGTGACATTGGTGGAAGCTTCCATCCCTCCTCATTCCACAGTTCTTCCTCCCATGTTGACCTTAAACACCAGCTTTCCCACTGACCACGGACTGGGATGAGCTGAAAGCAGTATCATTTACTATCAAGAGCTATATTTTTATATTGTCCTCTCTTTTTGCCAAGTATACTTGTGTTGACTGTGCAATGGATTTATGTAGCAAACTTCAGTCTGCAAATAAAGTAACCAGAAAAAAATAAATAAATAAATAACTAGTTGCGACCTTTAAGATACTAGATACAAGTCTAGTAGAGGAAATAAATACATAAATAAATAAAGACCATAAAATTTCAAAAGATTAACTAAGGTTTGTATGGCATAGGAGTGTGTACAAAGATTCAGTGGTCTACTCTATCTGGAAGTTAGGACATACATTATAGGGGTAGATAAGGCTTGGTTGGGCCTGCAAAAATGAGTAACTGCTGGACAGCTAGACAATGAGAGGCACGCTAAAAAAAGGCCCCAAGGAATGACTGATTTGCTGGCGAATCAGCGGGAAGCAGAGTGCAACAAGAAGGGCCTGCAAGGCTCAAGAAGGGCCAGATCTTGAAAGGCCTTCTAGGGCACAGTAAGGAGTTCAAATTTGTGAAGGATACAGATTAGGGAATCACTGAAGGATTTTAATCAAAGGAATTTCCTGCTCTGGCTGGTATATGGAGAATAATTAGGCAACAAGGAAAGAATAGAGAGGCAAGGACAATATTAAAAATGACAGGATCTGGTCACTGAGCAGCTGTGGGCAATGCCTAGACTACCTCCTAAAATTTTAGGCTCAATGGTACCATTCTTTGAAACAGGGAAGTGAGAAGAAAGAGTACATTTAGAAGTTCAATTTTACATTTCAGATTTTTTAACCACTTCATTTTACAATTTTATATATATATATATATATATATTTTTTTTTTTTCTTTTTTTTTTTTGAGACAGAGTCTCACTCTGTAACTAGGCTGGAGCACAGTGGCACGGTCTCAGCTCACTGAAACCTCCACCTCCCTGATTCAAGCAATTCTCCTGCCTCAGCCTCCCGAGTGCTGGGATTACAGGCACTCGCCATCACGCCCAGCTAATTTTTGTATTTTTTTTTTTTTTTAGAAACGGGGTTTTACCATGTTGGCCAGGATGGTCTCGAACTCCTGACCATGTGATCAGCTCGCCTCAGACTCCCAAAGTGTTAGGATTACAGGCGTGAGCCACAATGCCCAGCCTAAAATATTATTTTAAAAGAAAAAACATTACCCACCTGTGATGGCACCCACCTATAGTTCTAGCTACTAGGGATGCTGAGGCAGGAGAATCACTTGAGCCCCGGAGTTCAGTGCTGTAGCGCACTATGATCATGCCTATAACTAGCCACTGCACGGCAGCCTCATCAACATAGCAAGACCATGTCTCTGAAACGTCTCTATAAAAAGAGGAAATATGGCTTGGTGTGATGACTCATTCCTGTAATCCCAGCGCTTTGGGAGGCCAAGGCAGGAAGACTACATGAGCTCAGGAGTTTGAGACCAGCCTGGGTAACATAGTAAGACAACCCCATCTATAATTTTAAAAAAAGAAGAAGAAGAAATATTATTATAATTCACATATAAAAGGAGAAAAATCATCTCAACACAAAAAACACTGGATCAAATTAAATACCTATTAATATTAGGCTGTTACAAAAGTAATTGCAGTTTTAATACTTAAAAATTAATTTAAAATCTTGGCAAATTGGTAATAGAATTGACTATTAATATTTTTAACCCAACATAAACTATCAGTCTGAACCTGGAACACACATAATCTTCAGTAGTGAAACCTTAAAAATATTCCCTTTAAAATCAGGAACAACATAAGGATGCTTATTGCCATAGCATCCTTAATATATTGATAAAACAATAAAACTATCTAGAAAGACATTAACAAGTTTGTAAGACACAGGACTAGTTTACAAAGTTAATAGTATGTCTATTCACTAGCAACAACCAGTTTAAAATGTAATAAAAACAGAGCCCATTCATTCTTACTACAAAAACTTAAGGTCTTTGGAAATAAATCTAACGGTAAAACCTCTATGTGGAATTTTTAAAAAAACTTTTGTTAACATAAAAAAGGACTTAAAATGGATGGAAAGACTGAACAATATTAAGATATCAATTCTTCCAAAATTAACGCCTAAATTTAACACACTTCCATTCAATATCTCAAAAGATTTTTAAATTATGAGCCTTGACAAAGTATCAAAAAAATTCATACTGAACAGCAAAGGACAAAGAACAGTGAAACAATAATAAAGAAAAGGGCATTTGCTCTTCTGTACATCAAAGATTTATAATAAGTTTTACTAATTGAAACTGTGTCATGCTAGCTCAGGAACAGATCATAGATTCGTAACACTTTTCATGAATTTGGTTTTAATAATTTTTTTTTTTTTTTGAGACAGGGTCTCACTATGTTGTCCAGGCTGGAGTGCAGTGGCATGATCGTAGCTCACTGCAGCCTCAAACTCCTAGGCTCAAGTGATCCTCCTGCTTTAGCCTCCCAAGTAGCTGGGACTACAGGCATATACCACTGTGCCCAGATAATTATTAAATGTTTTTTGTAGAAACAATGTGTTGCTTTGTTTCTCAGGCTGGTCTTGAATTCCTGGTCTCAAGTAATCCTCCCACCTTGGCCTCCCAAAGTACTGAGATTACAGGAGTGAGCCCACCATGCCTGGCTTAAAAGTAATTATTTTTTTTATTACACTAAAATATTTTAAATTATCTTATAAGATAAAAACTTTCTCTTGGAGAACACTAGTTCTGAGAACCCTGAGCTGCCATGGTAGACACTCAAAGCACCATGCTGTGAAGAAGCTCAAGTTATATGGAGAAGCTGAAGTAGGTGTTTCAGTTAATGGTCCCGGCTAAACCTTGTCTTTGAGTCATGCCACTTCAGGTGCCTGACACAAGAGGAAAGAACCTCAGATGCTTCTGGCCCTTAGTCTTTCAAGTTACCTCTAGCTGTTTGATTCTTCCCAGATAAGTCCCCAGACATTATGGAGCAGAGACATAACATGCCTGCTACGCTGTGTGAATTCTTTTTTAAGAAACAAGATCGGGTAGGTGCAATGGCTCATGCTGTAATCCCAGCACTTTGGAAGGCCGAGGTGGGCGGATCACCTAAAGTTGGGAGTTCAAGACCAGCCTGACCAACATGGAGAAACCCTGTCTCTACTGAAAACACAAAATTAGCTAGGCGTGGTGGCACATGCCTGTAATCCCAGCTACTCAGAAGGGTGAGGCAGGAGAATCACTGGAACCCAGGAGGTGGAGGTTGCAGTGAACTGAGATAGCGCCATTGCACTCCAGCCTGGACGACAGAGCAAGACTCCATCTCAAAAAAAAAAAAAAAAAAAAAAGACAAGGCCTTGCTCTGTCGCTGAGGCAGATGCAGTGGCATAATCAGAGCTCACTGCAGCCACTAACTCCTAGGCTCAAGCAATCTGCCCACCTCAGGCCTCCTACGTAGCTGGGACTATAGGCACATGCCACTGTGCCAGACAAATTTTTAAACTTTCATTTTGTGTAGAGATGGAAGGGGTCTCACTTTGTTGCCCAGGCTCTGAATTCTTTTCTTCTTTTTTGAAACAAGATACTGCTGTGTCTCCCAGGTTGAAGTGCAGTGGCACAATTTTGGCTCACTACAGCCTTGACCTCCTGGGCTCAAGCAACCTCAGCTTCCCAAGTAGCTGGGTCTACAAGAGCAAGGCAGTATGCCTATCTAATTAAAAAAAAAAAAATTTTTTTTGTAGAAATGAGGTTTCACTATGGTGCCCAAGCTGATCTCTAACTCCTAAGTGCAAGCAGTCCTCTTACCTTGGCCACCCAAAGTGCTGGGATTGCAGCCATGAGCCACCATGCCTGGCCTGTGTGAATTCTTGATCCACAGATTCTGTGAGCATAACTGCCATTGTTTTAAGACTCTGTTTTGAGGTGGCTTGCAATAAATACTCTAGGACTATAGATTAAAGATAACTGGGGCCGGGCACGGTGGCTCACGCCTGTAATCCCAGCACTTTGGGAGGCCGAGGCGGGTGGATCACGAGGTCAAGAGATCGAGACCATCCTGGTCAACATGGTGAAACCCCGTCTCTACTAAAAATACAAAAATTAGCCGGGCATGGTGGCACGTGCCTGTAGTCCCAGCTACTCAGGAGGCTGAGGCAGGAGAATTGCTTGAACCCAGG
>PVKV010020385.1:0-39913 GCA_004027835.1 Alouatta palliata | reverse complement strand
TGTAGGGATGGCAGGAGGGAGGGAGGGAAGAAAAGAGAGTAGAAGGAAGGAGTGTAGGCATGGCAGGAGGGATGGAAGAAGAGAGAGCAGAAGGAAGAAGTGTAGGGATGGCAGGAGGGAGGGAGGGAGGGAAGAAAAGAGAGTAGAAGGAAGGAGTGTAGGGATGGCAGGAAGGAGGGAGGGAAGAAGACAGGGTGCAGAATGAAGTACTGTAGGGATGGCGCGAGGGAGGGAGAGAAGATGAGAGGGTGCAGAATGGGTTCCAAGACAAAAAGGCGGACGAGCCTGCACCGCTGAGAAGGGCACCCCGCCTGCCTGTGCACACAGCACCGTGGGCCGGAACCGCAGTGAGGCAGGGAGAAAGTGTTTAAAAAATGGAAAAAGATTGGACATACTGATAGCCACAGAAATTCTAGGATTTCATGGGTGACAGACTACAAAGGCTAAAGAGCAAATTATGACCTCAGGGACAAAACTCAATGTTGGAACCAGAGCAATCCCTAAGAAGGGTGAGGAGGTGGCCCCGCTCCCTCCGTGGAAAAGCTTCAGTGCTGGACACTATTATGGGCTGAACCGTGTCCCTGCAGCACCCCAGAATGTGATTGTGTTTGCAGACAGGGCCTCTATGAGGTGGCCAGTTACAGTGAGGTCACAGGGCTGGGCCCTCATCCAGCCTGGCCACATCCTTATCAGAGGAGGAGACTGGGATCCCTACACTCAGGGAGGAAAACACTGTGAAGACACAGGGAGAAGATGGCCAAGGAAAGAGGCCTCAGGGGCACCAGCCCTGCCCTGGCCTAATTTCTGACTTCCAGCCTTTAGAACAGAGAGATAACAGGCTGGGCGCGGTGGCTCACACCTATAATCCCAGCAGTTTGGGAGGCTGAAGTGGGCGGATCACGAGGTTAGGAGATAGAGACCGTCCTGGCCAACATGGTGAAACCTTATCTCTACTAAAAATATGAAAAAATCAGCAGGGTTTGCTGGGCGCCTGTAGTCCCACTACTTGGGAGGCTGAGGCAGGAGAATCACTTGAACCCAGGATGTGGAGGCTGCACTGAGCCGAGATCATGCTACTGCACTCCAGCCTGGGTGACAGAGTGAGACTCCATCTCACAAAAAAAAAAAAAAAAAAAAAAAAAAAAAACAGAGAGAACAGACTTCTGATGGGAAGCCCGGCCTGTGGAGCTTTTGTCCCGGCAGCCTGAGCTAATGGGTGCTGGCTCTCACACTAGAGCAAACTAGCCGAGAGACCCAGGCAAGCCTGCGTCCCTCTCAGAATTCCACCTGTCCAGTGGGTGTGCTGATGCCAGTTACAGAAGTCAGTATGGGCAGTTGAGAGGGTCCTATGTGTGGATCGTGTCACAGTGACAAGGTGTTGTGAGGGAGAGGAGGGCTCCCGGTGGGTCTGAGTACTTGCATCCGTTCTGGGTGAAACGAAAATGTTTGGTGACGCTAGGTGACACTCCTTCTCTGCGTTGGTGCCATCCCTGGGACATCAGTGGCTCTCACTTGGGAGCATGGCAAAACAGCCCCCCAGGGAACTTTCTCCAGTCTGGGCTTCTCAAGCAAAGTCTGCTTTTTGTGGAATTCACCCCTTGACAAGGCAGATTTGCTTTTGAAACGCGGCCAGGTGTCTCAGCACTCGGATTGAGATTCTCAGCATCTTACCTGACACTGACTCACTCTACACAATCTGTCACAGAGGAACGAAGGCTTGTGTTTCCATGAAGCCTTGCAGTGATGTCTGTAATGCCTGGAGTTGACCAGACACTTCCGTGGTTTGTGTTTTTTCAGAATTCAATGATCAGGGCTGACGTTTTGCAAACATGTTCAGCTATTTTCAAAAACAAAGTTGATAAAGTTCAAGAAATTTAAGTAGTTTTCCCAAAATATGTTCTGGTTTCTTTTTGTTTGTTTGTTTTGTAAAATAAAATGTGTTCAGAAGAGAAGCCAAGAGAATTCTTCTACTTTCTTGAAATATCCGAGTCTGCGCTGGAATTTCGGGGGCTGTCTTGCGCACGGATGCAGTTTTTGTGTTTAATTGTAGCTCTGTTGTGGCCGCTGTGGCTCTTTCTGAGTAGCCTCCTCCTACACATATGGCCAGGAAGAGATAATGTCATCATCCTATTACTATTATGACCATGATTTACTAGATTTTAATAGAATTACTATTATGATTAACACATGCTAGGCTCTTCCTGCTACACTTTAAGCCTTTTAGAACCAAAAGTGTAACACTTGCAGGGGCTTCCCTTTGTGACGAAGCACACTGAACCCTGGTTGCAGCAGATGCATTATCCATGCCAAACTGTCAGGACTTGTAAGCTGGGCTAAGGACCTGTGGAGGTGCAGGTGCATCGGAGGAGGCACACGGCAAGGGATGCTCTCCTGTTCTCATGACTGACTGCTTTTGTATCTGTGTGGACCCTCCTTGTCCACACATCCCACACCTCACCGACTACAGAAGAAACACCTCTTCTTCCCTTTCCCTTCCGTAGACAACAGTTGGCCTTATTTTCCAACATGACTTCTCAAGCTCTCCTTGGCCTTAAGTGAGGGCCTCCAGGAGCCTGTGGGAAGGTGGCATTTCTGGGAAGTCTCCAGAGAAGAAAAGTTGGAAGATGATTCAAGTAGAGGAAACATCCAGGGATTTAGATGGTGGCCCAGCACACCGCATTGAAAGATCAACCGTCTAACATACAGATTAACAAACCGAGGCTCCAGATAGCCCTTACACATTTGAGAAAACCTTAAGCAGGTCTCAAATAAAATTGCACACAGTGGAGGATATCTCAAAGAAGCATGCATTCACATAATTCAGGCTAAAACTAACTTTCTGATTTATAGAAATAAAAGGTAGTGAGCGTTGTGGAAATGTGAAGATGCTAAGGCTGTGTTCTCATGAGTGATGAGTCCATAGCTCGTGGGGCTGACCGGATTTCCGAGGCCGTCACTCATTTCTCTCTGTATTTCAGATGAGTCCATAGCTCGTGGGGCTGACCGGATTTCCGAGGCCGTCACTCATTTCTCTCTGTATTTCAGATGAGTCCATAGCTCGTGGGGCTGACCGGATTTCCGAGGCCGTCACTCATTTCTCTCTGTGTTTCAGATTGGGCTTCCCGATGATGGCTGTGTCCTGCACTGTTGGGATGTGTTATCTTCTTGTGGCTCATGTGGTGCTGGGATGGAATGGATAGATATCCATGTGTCGCTCGAAGACTAAGGGGAAGTCCATCCATCACAACCCATCAGTCATAAAACTACCCTGACACCACTCTTGGGAGAAGAAAAGGTGCTTACACTGGAGATGCTGCAGAGACATGGTGGAATAGACCTTGACACTGACGCTCTTATTCTGGTGGATTCTGCAATGCCCTGGCCTCCTCTGTGTGTCCTTTCTCCCCAAGGACAAAATGTAGAACACACCAGGTAACTTACTCAAGATTCCCCTCCAGAAAAATACACGTGCTTCAAAACCCTTCTTACGATACACCGGAAAAGACACACATCCACCCAAATTGCTTGTTCTGTTTAATTGTCATTTCTCCTGAGGGTAAGCACAGTTTGGTTTTTCTTGTAATCACTTTTCATGTTAAAATAATCAGCATTCAAATTGTATGCTCTCTGCAGATAGACTTCCTGGGAAAAGGTTTACTGCTCATAAGGAAACATTTTATATATTAAAATAAACTGTTCCTTGACATAAGGCTTTGGAGTAGTTCACATTATGTAAAGTTACATTTTATCCATTTATAATTTTCTCTGCCATTTTAAAGTTAATTAGAAGTCCCGAAATTTGACTTGCAGAAGATCCTAGGTATCTTTTAAAGGATATTTTACGTATTTAATAGCCTAGGGTAATGATTCTCTGTCTTGCAAGTGGTGCGTGCTATTTCCATCAATGACACAGACATGCAGTGTGTCGACACCCTCAGCCCTGCTCTCCCTGCAGGACGCTGTGGCCCAGTGTTTGTTAAACGCAGTTCTTTCGTGAAGCATTCCTTGTGAGGCAAGGGTAATGAGAACAGAGATCAAGGGGGGGCCCTGTGCCTCCTCCCAGGTCTCCTCTGCTCTGCCTCGTCAGGTCCGTGGTTATGCCCCAGAGGAGGCAGCTGTTCTTCCGTTTCTCATGTTCTGTGCGTGACACCTCGCAATGAAAATGTTGGGGGACACTGCTCCGAAGTGATTGTGTGTCAAGCGTCTGACTTCAAAAGGTCCAAGATGCTCAGGACACTAAGAACTGCAATGCAGGAGACCTTTCTGGTCCCATTTCCGTCTCGGGCACCCTGAGGTTGGGCGTCTGTATCGACTGTGGAGAGTCTGTATTGTAGCATGGCAACCTGGTTCCTCCTTGAAGGGTTGGGAGTGTTCATGATAACATGCCCTTTCAGTTCCTTGACAGCAAAGTTAATGTGCAAACCTATGTTTATTTTAAAGTGTGGTGTTGGACAACATCACATAGAAGCCTCCAGACACATGCAGCTGACCAGATGCCCCGGAGGAGCCCCTGCCACAGTCTGTCCATGGAAGGTTTCTCCCGCTGCTCCTGGGCTGCCCACGCTGTGCTTGGTCTCAGTGGACCTGCATGTCCCTGAGCCAGTCACTGGAAGGCATCGTTTCCTCTTCTGCCCCATGCCTGGATGCCTGGAGGCAGCACTGGTCTCCCTCATGTCTGGCTGCTTCCAGCTCCGCTCACGTCTGCTCTTCCATCCTTCCACGTGTCACCCCTACGACGCTCAGGCCCGTCTCCCACCCACTGGCTGGAAGCAGTGGTGGTGCATTTGAGAAAGAGTCCTGCAGCTGACTTCTCCCTGGTCTCCTTTGTGTCCGGCTGCTTCCGGCTCCGCTCACGTCCGCTCTTCCATCCTTCCACGTGTCACCCCTATGATTCTCAGGCCCGTCTCCCACCCATTGGCTGGAAGCCGTGGTGTGGTGCATTTGAGAAAGAGTCCTGCAGCTGACTTCTCCCTGGTCTCCCTTGTGTCCGGCTGCTTCCGGCTCCGCTCACGTCCGCTCTTCCATCCTTCCATGTGTCACCCCTATGATTCTCAGGCCCGTCTCCCACCCACTGGCTGGAAGCCGTGGTGTGGTGCATTTGAGAAAGAGTCCTGCAGCTGACTTCTCCCTGGTCTCCCTTGTGTCCGGCTGCTTCCGGCTCCGCTCACGTCCGCTCTTCCGTCCTTCCACGTGTCATCCCTACAACGCTCAGGCCCATCTCCCACCCACTGGCTCTCCTTGTTGGTGCCTCTCTCTGCTCAGTCCTCCCTTCTCATTCTTGGAAACTGTTAGCTACAGGCTCATTTCTCCCTCTGGCTTGCACCCCAGGCTCCCTGAGGTTCCTACTCTTGCCCCACCACCTTCCTCCACTCCCCTCCGTGTGACACCCACCCTGGGTCCCAGGACCTGCCTGGGGTCCTTCCTCTCTGTGGTCTGTCTCTGACCCTCCAGCACTTCCCGTCATTTGCTGCAGGCTACCCTCTAAAACAAATCTTGTCCCTGCTGGAACCACTTGTTGACTGATCCGAGACATTTGACTGACGTCCCCTGCCCCCTCCCTCGTCGCTTAGTTGTTTGTTTATGCTCTGAAATTTAACGCGCAACCAACAGGCTGGCTCCATGCCACCTTTACTGTCCCCGAACGTTGCTGACGTGAATCATCCCACGGGGATGGCTGGTTTTATTTTAAGATGAAGATCTCAAGCATGACACAGGCCCTTGGCACCGCCTGGCTCTTTGATTCCATTCCCTAGTGCAGCAGCCAGAGACCTGGCAGGAACAGGTGGCTGCTCACGTCGGGTAAGTGCACGTGACTGCAGCCAGGGGTGGTGCAATTCTTCAGGGCCAGTGCAAGGAGGCAGCTGTGGGCCTCTGAGGGGGAGGGGAGGGGCGGTGACCAGGACCTGGAGATTCGGGGAGCCGTGTCCAGAGGGATTGGACGGGAACTGGGGTCTTCTGCTGGAGCTGTGCCAGTGTGAGATACTTGGTGGCCGGGGGGTGGGGGCCGGGTGTGGGAATCATCCTGAGTTTATGCCTTTCTTCCGTGGCTTCCCTCTGGGCATGGACTGAACTAGTTGGAAGCCAGAGGGCAGGAAGCACTGCTGATGCTGTCCAGGCATGGGAGTGGGGCAGGAGGAGCAGATGGAAGATACTCAGCTTTAGGTGCCATTTTGCTCCTCCGCAGATGACAATTCCACTTCTGGATAAAAAAGACACTAAAAGTGCCATGAGCTTTTCTACCCAAGAGGCCATGCAAGCTTGCACACACTCCCTCCTGACGCTGTCTCCAGAATTATCAGGTGCTTATTAAACCCTGTGTCATTATGATATAAAAAGACAGCCCTGAAGGAACCAGCTGCACCTTTGCTGTAAATGTTGGACTGCCACAGACAGTTGTCCTTGCTAGAGTCTGCTGACGTCACGTGCATAAAGTCCTAAGGTCACAGGGACTGTGAGGACACACTGTTACGGTCTGAATTCACTGTGAAAATCCAGATGAAGGACCTGCTTGCCCTTCCTGAGCTCGCCTGAGGAGCTGTCCCTTAGCTTTGACACACAGTCCCACTCAGCGTGGCAGTGGCAGAGTCCACGGGAGCCTGAGCCGCTTCCTCCGGCAACACGTGTGCCTTCCAGATCTGCCGGGGCTAGTCTTGTAAATGCAACGTCCTCCATCACCATGCACATCTGACTCGATGGCCCAGTGGATCGAATGGCACTTGGCTTGTGATACACAGCTCCAGTTCCGTAGTCACTCTGTTTCTCCCAATCCGATCTTCAACCTGTGCGAAGGCCCAGTGGCAGCCTGGAGCTGCTTTTATACAGAAGACTAGTACTCCAGTCAGAACAGGAAGGCAGAGACTTCATTCAGATCCTGAGGTTTGCACTCCACTCTCCCCACAAGGCTTGCCAGCATCTCCCTACAGTGTCTGTGTCTGCACTTGAGATGCCTGCAGCCGTGCTGTGCTGTTTCACAAGGCCCAAGTGGCAGGGCAGCCAGCATGGCAATCTGGACCTGTGAGCTGCGTCTGAAGGAGACTTTCTACTTCTCTATCCAGGATGTATTAGTATCGTGTAAGAGCCCTGGAGACACTGATGGGTTTCGAGGGATGAATCTCGAGATAAATACACATCAGTATGTGAGCCAGCTAATCGAGGCGCAGTCACTAGATGGCTTTAAGTGGCGAAAAGAGGGATGGGCTTCTGGGTTAGAGGGAGGTAGAATGATCTTCCCACTTGACTCTTGGTCAAGATTGTCTTTGCTAATGCCTATACTTGCAAATAAATTTTAGGATAAGCTTGCTTATGCTCATTTTACAACAAACTTGATCAGATGTGATAGAAATCACATTAAACCTACAAGTTAACTTGGGAAGGACTGACAATTTTCCATCCCTTGGACATGATCTGTTTCTCCGTTTATTTACGTGTCTTTTGTTTTCTTTCATCAACATCTCACAGTTTTCAGCATATATAACCTGGACAGTTTTGTTAGATTTATAATTCAATATTTAATATGTTTTAAAATGAAAGGTACTGTGTTTTAAATTTCAGTTTCCATATGTGCATAGTTAACATGTAGAAATGTGATTGATTTGTGTGTGTAGATCCTGTGTACCGTGACCTTGCTGTGTTCACTTGTTAGTAATAGAATTAAAAAAAATTCCTTGGTATTTTTAATGTAGATCATTATGTCATCTATTAACAGGGCCACCTTCATTTCTCCCTCCTGAATCTTTATGCCTTTAATATATATTTTTTTGCCTTATTCTGGTGGCTAGAACACATGAGAAGGAACTCAGTCATTTACTAAGCTAGATCTGCTTACAACAGCTTCTTTCAATTTTTCTTCATTTTAGAAGAGTTTCATTTCACCTTCATTCTTGAAGAAGTCTTGCTAGATATAGCATTCTTAGTTGACAGTTCTTGCCTTTCAGCCCTTGAAAAGTGCTCTGTTACTCCTTGTGCCCATGTGGTTTCTGATGAGGAATGTACTGTCATTCAAATTGATTTTCCCCTATGGATAAGTTGTCATTTCTCTCTTGCTGCTTTCAGGAGTTTCTTTTTATTTGATTATGTTGTGGCTTAGTATGAATTTCTTTGAATTTATTGTTTTTGAGGTTTTTTTCACCTTTGTGAACTTTAGATTTCTTTTACCAAAATTGGGAAGTTTTCAGTTAATAATTATTCATATATTCCTTCAGCCCCATTCTCTCTCTTCTTCTAGAACTCCAGTGATATAAATGTTGAATTATAGTCTTTAAGGCTCTGTTCATTTTTTTTCAGCATTTTCTCTGTGTGTTCGTATTGGGTGAATTTTACTGATCTGACGTCAAGTTCCCTAATTCTGTACTCTGTCATCTCCATGCTGCTGTTGAACCCATTTAGCAAGTATTTTGTTTTTATTTTATCATTATTGTATTTTCCAGTTTTCATTTGGTTTATTTATTGCTTATTCATTGCCTATTGAATCATTTTGGTGACACAGGCTTTAGAATCCTTGTCATATAATTTGGACAACTGACTTCTCCCAGTGTTGGCATCAGTTGATGGTGTGTGTTTTTTATCCAAGTTCTAATTTTCTGGTTCATTGCATGACAGATGATCTATAATTATATACTGGAAAAAATGGCTAAGGAGATTATGGATTATATATGTAAGTTGCATTTTAGCAAGCAGTTACCCTTTTTAGGTTTGGTACAAAAGTCCTGGTGTACCTTGAGCTGCAGCTCCAATGACTGTCTAGTGCTGGGAGCTGACACCATGCCGTTTTGGTCTGCTTGTCTTATCGTTGGTGCTGATGCTTGCACTGCTCCCTGCTGATGCCGCGTGAAGACGTGCAGAAAATACTCCAGGTCAGGCCACCCGGTGTCTCTAGGAGGAGGGGATCTTCTGACTTGCTCATTTGTTTTGAGATTCTCTCCGCGCTGTGGAGCCGACCGTGAGCATTTCCAAGCCCAGGTGGTTTGGGAGCAGAATATTCCCCATAGGTGCCTCCTGGCCTCGGTGTCTCTGGGCTGGGGAGGGATTCATCAGGCTTGATAGGGAAGAGGAACACTTATTATGAATGGGGATTCAGGTTGATCTCCCTAGTTAATTCTTCTAGGCTCATCTGGTATTGTAGGTGGGACTCACGCTCAGCTTGAAGGAAGAGAGAGCCCGTCTGGGCTGTCTTCTGTAGCTAGGCTGGGCCAGGAAACATTCCGGCTGAGTCTCCTTCTTCTGTTGGGTGGAGGGTGTGGGTGCCCCACCGCTCTGTTGTTCCACCTAACCTGGATTCCAAACCAGTTCACCCTCCTCATCCTTGTTCCAGAGTTCTTTGGTCATCTCAAGTTCCCAAGGTTCATAATTGTACTGAGTGGGAAGGAACAGGGAGAAATAGAAGTTTCTGGAAATGTCATCTTTCCCGATCAAAATTCTCATTTGCTGTTGAGATCAAACAAGAATACTTTTTTTTTTTATTTAGATAGATGGGAAATCTAAGTTTAAGATAAGTATAGTATTATTGCTTTAATTTCAAACTGGAGAGAGTTAGTTTTAGGTAAACAGGTAAAACTTAAAAACGGGTTTTAGGTAACCTCCCTATTAATCCTTATGTGGGTTCTTTCCATAGAACTGACGTCTGGGTGGTGCCACACTGAGAACACAGCTCACTGCGCCCCTCAGTCAGTTCCAGGCCGGCCGGCTCCCTGCATGGCCTTTGTCACCCTGACACTGGCTCCCCAGCGTCTAACACCAGCAGCGTTTTAGTCTGGGTCTTGAGACTGTTGGCTGAACATGCCCAGAACTGGCTGCTATACATCATCATCTTAATTTTCAGCAGCTTCCTACTTTTTCAAAATAGCTGTGTCCAGAATAAGGAAGACCGACTGAACACTTACATTTGCAATTTTCGTGTTTTCTGCAGGACATTTGTTGTGCTTTATATAATCACAGTTCTTCCCACGTCACCAGGCCCCTGCAGGGGTCCTTGGCCCCACGTGACTGTCACGGCCATGCCTCCCCTGCACTGGCATGAGGCTGGGCTGGAGTCCCTTCCTCACTGTGTGGTTGGAGGTGGTTGGGGGCTGGAGGTGTTCACCGAGTCTGTCTGTGTGCCTGTTTCCTACGCAGTGGTATGATGGGGTTAATTTTCAAGTGGAGGAGACAGTAAGTGAAATACATATATTTAGTAGTGACAAGTTTTGGGGAAAAAATGCAGTCAAGTCATTTCAGACAGGTTGGTTGGGAGGGAACATCCAAGCGGACGTCTTCAGCCAGGGTTCTTGTTCAGCCAGGAGGTCTGTAGGTAGCATGAGCAGGATGAGCAAGGGAGGAACCCAGGGTCTAATCCTGCCAGACTGTAGGCCAGAGAGGGGACTCTGGATCTGAATGCCTGGAAGCAGCGGCTAAATAAATGGATGGGGATGTGGGAGAGAGGAGAGTACAACCCATGGGCCTAGAAACTGGTAGCTGTCTCCACTGCTGCATCAAAGGCCAAAGTCGGGGAGGGAGGAGACTGACTTTATTTAAGCCGTCACCGGAGGAGAACACCCCAGATCTGAAGAGCAGTGTTGCAGGGGTGTGGTTTATCTCGGAATTTTACAGGGATGGTTAATCAGTTGCGGAGGAGGTAACTCATAGCTGGGGTTGTTCTGCTGAAGGGGAAGTCTCCCTCCGTTTTCCGAACAGGGACTATTTTTCTTTGTAGTTAGCTATTTTCAAGGAAACAAAAAAAAGTAATGTTGACGAAGAATGAAACTCTGTGAAATGTTTAAAGAGGTTTATTCTGAACCAAATATGAGTGACCAAGGCCGGAAGCACAGTCTCAAGAGGTCCTGAGAACATGTGCCCGAGGTGGTTGGGTTAGAGCTTGGTTTTATACATTTTAGGGGGTCAGAAGTTACCAGCAGACATCAATCAGTACATGTAAGGTATGCACTGGTTTGGTCCAGAAAGGTGGGACAACTTGAAGCAGGGGGGTTCCAGGTCATAGGTGGATTTCAAAGGTTTTCTAACTCGCTATTGGTTGAAGTATTATTATCTAAAGTCCTGGAATCATAGAAGGGAGTGCCTGGGATTGTGGACACCCAGGTTCTAATTACATAGATGAAATCTCAGGTAGCTGGCCTTGGAAGCAATAGATGACAGATGTTTCCTATTCGGACCTTTAACAGTGCCATACTCTTAGCTAATTCTCTTCTGGACTAGGAGAAGGCCTGGAAGGGAAGGGGGGTTCTCTACACAACATAAATTTCCCCCACAAGAGAAAGCTTTGCAGGGCCATTTCAAAATATGTCAGAGCGTCAGAGATGTTCAAACCAGAGAGACTCCATCTTAGGTGAGGGCTGGGAAAATAAGGCTGGGGCTTGCTGGCCTGCATTTCCAGAAAGTGAGGCATTCCTGGCGTCTAGATGTTTATGGTTAAGGAAACAGATTGATAACATTTACTAAACAGTCCCAGACCTGGGAGTATCCAGATATCCCAATATCATGAGAACAAAGGCATTCCTAATTTTGCTTTAAAGATTATAGTATTGATTCTTGCAAAATATGGTAATTATTTTGCAAGAATCCTTTAGCATGAACTCTTGTAGCAGAGCACATCTCCCCATGGTCTTTTTTTATCCTCTACACATATGAGCATTGTACGTAGGGTGGACACGTTCCTCTTACTTTCGGGAACGCCCTGTGTCTGTGCAGTACTTTCTTTCTTAATAAACTTGCTTTGGCTTTGCACTGTGGACTCGCCCTGAATTCTTTCTTGCGAGAGATCCAAGAACCCTCTTTTGGGATCTGGATTGGGACTCCTTTCCTGTAACAAAAGGAGTACATTTTGGGTTAAAACACTTCAGGTTCTTCTAGGGCCTGCTGTCTGTCATGTGGTTCTATAGTCAGGCTGGAATTTGGTCTCTTACTGCTGCAAAGAGTCCGCTCTGTTAGACTTACTGGTCAGTTGCGCCTGAATCCCAAAGGGAGGAGGGTGTCACGAGACACGCCTGACTCAGCTTCCCTCATGGCCTGGACTAGTTTTCCAGGTTTCCTTGGAATGCCCTTGACCAAGAGAGGGGTCCATCAGTCAGTTGTGTGGGGAGGGGCTGAACTTTATTTTTTGTTGACATTACCTAATCAATGGCTAGGAACAGTTTTATCTAATCAGTCGTAAGGCCAACAGTCGGAGGTCAGAGGGTCTACGTTTGGCTTTGTTGGCTGCATAAACATGGGGCCCGAGTAATCCTATCTCAACAGAGCAACATTCAAATGAAATTCGTCCAGCAGCTGAGAATAATTGAATGTGGAATGTAAATCTTTCCTGGCATTTTCACAGAGAGACCCAAAGGGACAACCTGAAAACCACAGCACAGCTTTGAAGAGCAAACCCTTTTTCTCTGCCTGTTGCCCATCGCCACCCCTGCTGGCCAGACCCCCTGGCTTTCCCTCCCTCTCGTGCCCACTGTTCCCCATCCAGCCCAGCCTCTTGCTTTCTCCATCCCTGCCTGCCCTCACTGTCAGTATCAAGCTCCCACCGCCCTGCTTTTGCTTGCTTTAAATTCATCAGCTCTTTTTCCACCTGATCTTAATGAATTTGTCAATGTTTAAAAGTCTGCCACCTCCTTGCCTGGCCCCACCAGGCCTCAGAGACCTAGGTTGAGGGTGCGGAGGCACCTGACGGCAGGAGGGAAGCCGGCTGGCTTTGGGGAAGGGGTTCTCGTGAAGGAGGCTGCCGAGAACTAAAGGCCACCAGCTTCCCCGGCTGCACAAGCCAATGGATGCATTTGCTTCAGGCTATCCTGACATAATCTGTGCCTGAAGAGAAGGATATTTGATTGAAACCACTTGACATAGGATGGTGGGCTCCTGGTCTAAGGACGGCAGGCGTCCTGTTGGTGAATTCATGGATTCACGGCCTCCCGGGGCCCCACCGTGTTTCTAGGCCTGGCATGTGGACAGATCATGTATGACACGGACAGAGGTGTGTTAGGGTGTCCCTGATGCGTTGCTATCGCTCTGGAATAAGTTTCCTGGGCAGACAGAGGAGACCAGAAGCAAAATTCCACCAGAAGTCTTCCAGGAAGCTCTCTGCCTGATGTTCAATAAGCCAGACACAGGACCCTTGACACTTAATGCTGTTTGGTTGCACTGTAGCTGATGTCCCTTCTGGGTGCCTGAAAGCGACTGGAGCGAAGCCTGTCCTCGCCGTTTTCTCGGGTGTGTGGCGGGATGTCACTGTCCTCTTGCTCTCTCTGCAGCCATGGGCCAGGCAGCCCTTGCAGACTTGCGGCTGTGCTTACTGGGACACGCCATCCGGATTTCCTCTTGCCGGTAAGTGGCGGCTGCACTGGGCGGCTGGGCAGCAGGTTCCCTGCAGACGCCATTTGATAAAGTGCCACTGCGAGCCAGGGTGTCAGGGTGCTCCCTTCCCGAGCATATGGGTGCTGTGCAGAGGGGAAGCAGGACTGCAGAGACAGCCGCCAGAGCCTTGCAGAATGTCCACTCAGATGGCATTTTACGCCGCAGATGAATTACAAGCAAGCTTCCTAATTAAGTGCCTAATGAAATACACGGGCTCCTGAGGTGTGTACAGAAGAAACAGAAGACGGCTTTTGGCCTCCAGGGGCTTCCATTGAGCATTCCATATTTCATCCTTTTCTCCGGCTTCCTTCACTCCCCGAGGCATGGCCACATGTGCCGCTTCCAAACTCCTCAGAGGGCCTTATGGATGGCGAGCCCTTCAGCAAACTGTGTGCAGACTGATGCGTCATTTCAGATTCTGTTATACGTATAAAGAGAGTTTTAGATGCCCGAGGGATTCTTTTAGTGACAAAGCCAGACGACAGCCGGTTAGGTTCAAACTGTTCCCCCGTTTTGCTCTTTGGCTCATCCTCTCCTGGGGGTTTGCCCAGCTTGCTTCTGCAGACAATGTGCAGAAAGCTTTAAGGGAATGTGGCCGGTGCTGCACCCTTTAGTGCCTACGAATCTTACCAGCCTCAGCTCTGCCTTCGTGCTGCTGCTGCCTCTCAGTCTTCTGCCTGGGATGGGACTCTTCGGGTGGGAGGTGATTGGCTGTTGTCCCCTTCCCACGTGGCCCTTCCCTTGACCTACGCACAGTCGGTCTGGGCCGATCTGACCTTTGACAAAGTGTTGAAGACTGACCTCTCCCAGGCGTGTCCTCTGCTTCAAGGCTCCGTAGCTGCTTTGCAGTGCCTTAGCCTCATGCTTTAGAGCAGTGGAGAATGTTTAACCTGCAGTGTGCAGCCAGAGAGCCCCACTGGCGTTGTCAGCGCCCTTCCACCATCAGGGGTCAGCCAGAAGGCAGGGCATGTGTTCCCTCCTCCTGCCTTGCCCTGGACCTGGTACAGTGCTCTTTGCTCTTTTCCTAGAGCACACGGAGCATGTGTTGGTAAAATGAACATATCACCTGCCTCCAAGTAAAGGCATAGCTTCCACCGTTCAGATGAGTCTGCAGCGTGTATTTCCAAAAACCGTCATTTTCAGCAAAAGAAAATATCAAGCGGAGGATGTTTAAATCCATGTCTAAATGTCCAGTCCTTGGAGAAGCAGCTTGGTTAAGTTGCTGCTGTTGCAGTGCTGAACTGTTCTGCAGGACAATTAATGTTAATCACGTGACAATAATGAGCAGCAGGCTATCTACAACCATTTGTATGACATGTTGTAGTGAACCAAGCATAGAAAGTCAACACCAAGACAAAAGTGTGCCAAATTGCAGGCTCTTCATTGCTGGCGGCCACGAAGGACTCGCGTCTCTCCAACCCGTGGCCCCGAAAGGAGGGTGTCAAGACCTTTTATACTTGTAAATATCACCTTGGGAGTGAGGATGAGGGGCAGGGGTGGGGGTGAGGGGCTTCAGACTTTCCGAGGGCTAGTGGATTCTGTAAATCAGCTTCTGGGCGGAGATGAGGGTGAGGGGCTCCGGACATTCCGAGGACCAGGGAACTTTTTGACATTCTGATTGTTACTTAAGTGGTTCAAAAAGTCAAGATTAGCATTTGTTTACACATTGTCTGGGTAGGGTGGCAATTACACTCCTTAATTACTTACTCACATTTGGGTTATAGAGAGCAGTTTCAACAGAAAGCCCAGGTATGGTTGAGGTCTGCAGGTTTATGGGGCTTTTTACCATGTCACATGACACATTTGAATGAAAGTGATTTGAAATAATTCTTAGTTGAGACGTGGGTCCCATCGCCATGGAAGTCTGTCCTGCAGATCCTGACCCAATGATGGATGAATGAATGCGCTCTCACACCATTACAGTGATTCAAGCGGGCTAGGGATGGCCGCCGGCTGCTTTCAGAGGGCGAAATGCAGCCGATCGACCCAGAGCCTCTGTCCATCCATACTTTTATTCATAACAGGTTCTAAGTGAACACACTTGTGGATAATTCACATGGTTAAGAGAATGGCTTTACGACTGATAAAAGCTTAAGGTTCCAGGGCCCAGAGTAAATGCCATTAACAGGTAATTTCCCTTTGATCTTCCCTGGAGAGACCACCCAGCCAGCACAAAATTAACATGAGTAAACAGAGTGGAGACCAGTGGCTGTGGGGTAAGGCCTTTGATCATCTATCTCTATCTCTCCCTAACTTAATGCACTGGCCGGCCACTTTGGCCTGCCCCAGTACAACATTTTGGCCTTCCAAAAGGCTTGAGACTAATCTGTAACTTCCCCTAATATATCTTTAATGTTTTTTGTAATATTTTGCCAATCACCTGAGTGAATCTCCATACATAGTGCAATTGTCACACTTTCCCTGAGCTCTGCGCTCCTGGAAACGTCAAGGTTGGGAAGCCTGCTGTCCTCTCCCTTATCTTTTCGTTCCCCAGGAAATGGCTTACTGCCAAGATCCACCCTTCCCCATGTGACTTAGATAAAACTCTGGAATGCCCCTTGTTTATCTGGGTTAAGGCCAGGCACAGACTCTCATAAATAGTTAACTGGACTTTGTCCTCACTCACCAATCTGGACAAACATTCACTAACTTGACTTGGCCAACTGTACTCCGGACTCTGTCCCCTGCCAGATGCAGACCCATCCTTTCCACACCCACTGAGAACGTTTTCTGCTCAACCACACCAGCCCACTCTTCTGACTATACCCCGTTCTTTACAGCGGTTCCCACAACTCCCTATAAAAGAGAAACCCTTTCTTTCTGGCCTTTGAGACGCTTTCAGGTCTCATGGTCAAATCCCCCCCATGCAATAGTCCCTCCCCCAATGGCAGTGTTCCTTTGGGATAAAGTCTCTCCTTGCCTAAGTCTGAGTTTGGATTTAATTTGACAATTGGAATCTTCTGTGTGTGTAAGGCATGGGTTTCTCAGACATCTTCATTTGGAAGGGTCCAGCTGGTGAAGTCGTAAGTATATTTTCCATGATCCAAGACAGAGGGTTAGATGCCTCAGCCGCCAACAGGCCTGAGATAAGAGCTGCGCTGTACACAAGGCCATGCTGGAAAGCCTCATTGCCCACCTGCCCTGTTGGTACCCACAGCTCTGGAAATGCCACCGAGCCTTCAGCTTCCTCCACTGCTGCTTACTGTTACCAAACTCAGCGAGGGAGCACCAAGGCGTCTTTCAGGTCTGCTCCTCTGGGCTTTAGGCGGGACAGATGAGGAGACAGGACTCATTTCAGGAGCTGCAGACCCGTGGGACAAGCATGGGAGCTTCTCAGATCTGCTGACTGTGCAGGGACAGAGAGTGGGGTGCACCCTGGGGTCAGATGACCCAGCCTCTGCCTGTGCCCAGCTCTGCTGGCCCACGGGGAGCAGCAGTCACTGCTTCTTCAGGCAGGATCTGAATTAATCTGCTGCTTCCAGTCAACAAGATTAATATTTAATAAGCACTTGCTCACCTGCTTTCCTCCCCCTGAGGTCCTTAGAGAGCAAGGACCATGTACAACTCAGCCCTGGGTTTCCAGCACATGGCAAAATGCCCGTACATACTTGCACTGCATGTATTTTTGTTGACTAAATTGATGAATTAGGTTGAGTCCCCCTTCACCTCTCCTTCTTCTCCCCTAGTGGGGAGATGACCAGCTGCACAGGTGAGCCCAGGATGGCTTCGATGCCCTTCCCCCACCTTGCTCCCAGGGGTGATGGTCAGGCTGTGACCTGTGCCTGCTGGGATGTGTCCGCATTGGGAGGATGGGCACGGGGGCTGGCCTCCAGTGAAAAATGTAGGGGACCTTCTGATCCTTTCCTGTCCCTCTGCAACCAAGTACACTCAAGCTGGCCCTGCTGGGAACAGGGTGTCACACCCATGCACAGGGCTGGACACAGAGGTCAGAAATGCCACCGTTATTGGCCTTTTATTCTAAACATTTCTGAAGGTAGCATATGGGCTCAGCACACTGTGCTGTGCGTCGCGTTGATGGAGGCAGATGGGAACAGCAAGGCCATCAACGGTACAGTTTCTCAAGACGGGAAAGTGGAAGACGACATCCAATTCATTTTCTTGTTACTCAGTCACAAAAAATAACCAATGTATAGTTAAACATATACCTTAAGCAGTAGCATGCTGACGGAAATGACCTGAAATGCAAATTTCACCTGTACCTCTGCACTCCCGAGTCACGTCCTCTGCTGACAGTCATCTCTGACACAATTGGCAACTCTTCGGGAGAAGATGGCTTCTATAGTCTTGAAGTCAAAGAACTCTTCATGGGTGCATGGAGGGAGCTGAGGAAGATACGGAATTTATGCCTGAGCTAGATCCAGCCGGAGGGACGAGAATTCACATGCTTAGAAATCATGACTATGATCACAGGCAAGTGTAATGATCGGCAGGCAGTCATATCATTACCACTTCTCCAAGGAACAACTTAAACCTGGAAATAAAACTCGGGCACTGCTGTCCCTTATAAAGGTAGGGTGACCACGCATCGCAGGACCCTGCCTAGGGGTGGAGTTGACCAAATCACGAGGTAGCCCTCTTTTAGCCTTCTCCTGAAAGGACGGTGCAGGCTGGCAAGTGTCTTTAAGAAATCATTTTCTGTCTATTTCTAGGATTTCTTCTTCATTTTTCATGATGAAGGCATCCAGAACTAAAGAAAACTCAGTAGTTCATGTTGACAGGAAAAGGTGAAAGGGACCCCATGAGCTAGAAGACGCTGGCAACCTCGCTGTGCCCTGGTTCTGCACTGAGTCAAACTCAGACACACTGTTTGCTCTCCGTGCCTCAGTGTCCCACCTGTATAGCAGAGGCATCAGGCAAGGGGCTGCTGGACTCTTCTTCTAGACTGTCGAGGTAGATGCTTAACCCTGATGACTTCATATTTGTAAATAAACATTTGTGTAGATATATAATGTACATATAGGAATTATAAATATTCCCCTAGTGAATTTTCACAAAAATCCCACCACCTAGAAGCCCCATTCCCTGTATGCCTTCTGGAAATACTGACTTTTAGCTCTGCAGATTAGTTGTGTCTGGCGCTGAGCTTCTTCTAAGTGGAAGCACACCGTGTGATTTTGCTGTGTGTCAGTCTTGTTTTGCCCCTCACGATATTTGCGACACTCATCGGTGGTGTTGGCAGGTAGCAGAGTTTGCTCGTTTTCATCCTGTAGGCATTCCGTTGTGTGAATGTGTTGCAGTTTATTTACCATCTGTGGTTGGTTGGCATTTGGGCTGTTTTTTGTTTTTAGCTCTTATTAATGATTATGCCAGGAAGATTCTTGTGCATAGTTTTTGCTTTGTTTTAATTTTGGTGTATTTCTGATTACAGCATATCTAGGAATGAAATTTCCCTGCCCTAGAGTGAGCATGGGTTCAAGATTAGTACATAGTTTTCTAAAGAGATGATGTTACTTTATACTCCCACCAGCAGAATATTAGATTCCACGTGCTCCCTGTCCTCAGTGGTATGTGGTGTTGCCAGCATTTTGTTATTAAGAGGTTCTGGCGGGTGTGTGACAGCACTTCACTACAGTTTCGATGTTCATTTTTCTGATGACTCATGATGTTGAGCACCGCCTCTTTTATCAACTGTCTGTCTACACTTTTGTCCCTTCTCCTATGATGTTGTCTGTCCTTTGGCCAATTTGTGGGAGTTCTTTCATTACTCTGGATCGACGACTGCCTTGTTACTCTTTTAATGGCATATTTGAACAAAACACAAGTTGCTAATTTTAGGGCAGTTCAATTTATGAATCTTTCTCCTTATGATTAGTGCTTTTGGTGTTCTAAGTAAGGAATATTTGTTTAATATTTGTTTAACTAAGTAAGGAATATTAATTTAATAATTAACGGTAATTTCCCATTAGATATTCTAGAAATTCTATGGTTTGCCTTTTATGTTTAGCTCCACAATCCAGCTAATATTGTTATTTTTATGTATGGAGTGAGTAGGAGTCAAGATAGCATTTTGTTTGGTATGGATATTCAGTTAACAGACGATTCTGTTCCATTGACATATTTTGCTATCCTCAAACCAACACTCCCTGTTTTAATAACCGCCTTTTTCATTTTCATAAATAAATATAAATTTTGAATGTTTCTTATTTTCTATAAACAGTGCTATAATTTTGATTGGAATTGTATTGAATCTACACATAAATTTGAGAAGAATCATACTCATGGCATTTATTTAGGCTGTCTTTAAGTTCTCTGAAGAATGATTTGTAGGACTTTTGTGGAGAGGCCATGCATATTTTTCACTAGATTTATTTCTAATAATTTGATGTTCTTTGAGGCTACTGTAAATGATATCCTTTAAAAAGTTTCTTTTCTAATTAATTATTGCTGACATAAACAGAGGTAATTGGTGTTTTTGTATGTGTTGGCCCTCTGTCTAGAAACTTTGCTAAATTTAATAATTCCCACAATATATCTGAATGAATGCTTGTATTTTCCATAGAAGTATGTCATCATAAATAATGGCATTTAAAAATTTTTTTCCAATCTATTATTCCCATTTCTCAAATTATTGCACTGGTCAGGACTAGACATTTCTATATCATGCCCAAATTCAGAGTGAATTTGGTCACTTCCAGTGTTGATGCTCTCAATTGCATTTTTGTGTCATTCATTGTATTTTTCACCTTCAGGATTTCTGCTTGATTTTTAAAATTATTTCAATTTGTCTGTTAAATTTCTCATTCTGGCCACTTATTATTTTTTCATTTCACTGATTTTTTTTCTCTCTATTTTCTTGAAGTTCACAAAGCTTCCTTAATAGTTAATTTTAATTATTTGTTAGGTAGTTCATATATCTTCATTTCTTTAGGGTCACTCATTGGCAATTTATTTTGTCCCTTTCATGATGTCTTGTTTTCCTGATTGCTCTTCATCCTTGTGGTCATGTGTTGATGTTTGTGCATTTAAAAAAGTAGGAGCTTATTTCAGTCTTTGCAGACTGGCTTTGTCTGGGAAAGCCCTTCAACAATCAACCTGTTTAGAGATTTTGAGCTAGGTGTCTGGCATGGTTCTGAAGCCTGGGGCAGCTAGGGCCAATGTGGTGTGGGGGTGCACCTGACTTTTGATGCCACCGTTGCCAGTGTGGTACCAGGAGAAACTGGAAGTTTAAGGCCGCTATGTCTGTCATGGTGCTGGGGCATGCCCAGAACCCAGGCCTACTATAACCAGTATAATGCTAGGGTGAGCTGGAGGTTGAGCCTGCCTTGCAGCCCTGAAGCCTGGTACCTGGGCAGGTCTGGAAGTTTAGTTTGCAGGTACTAATCTGGAGTCTGGGTCCATGGGGGTCTGCCCAGTGCTGAGTTTTAACTGTGACAGGCCCAGTGTTGGGGCCTAAGGCAAAGTCCTGTGCTCACTTTCCTCTCATTCACCCCAAGAAGACAGTATCTCACTGCATGCTGTGCTGATTGAGGTTGGAAAAGGCATAATGTGAGTAATGTAAAGCTGTCCCTCCTACCCTCTTCAGTGCATTCTTTCTTATCACTGTGTTACAGTGAAGGTATTTCTTTCTAGTTTTCTTTTCTTTTTTTTTTTTTTATCTTGCGAAGGTATTTTTGTGCATGGATAGTTGTTCAAACTGATGTTTCTGCAGGAAGGACAATCACTGGAGAGTCCTATTCTGCCATTTTGCTCCACTTCTCTCATGTAATATATATATATATATATATAAACACACACTTCTCTCATGTAATATACAATATATGTAATATATATAATATATATTATATATAGGCTCACTGTGACCTCTGCCTACCAGGCTCAGGCAATTTTCCTGCATCAGCCTCCTGAACAGCTGGGATTACAGGTGTGTGCCACCACGCCCAGCTAATTTCTGTATTTTTAGTAGAGATAGGGTTTCACCATGTTGGCCAGGCTCGTCTCGTACTCCTGGCCTCATGATCCTCCCACCTTGGCCTCCCAAAGTGCTGGGATTACAGGTGTGAGCTACTGCATTTGACTTCTCATATAATTTTAATAATACACTTTAATGTTTTAAATATATTTTCATAAGCTAATACTTTAAGTGAAGTTAAATGGACATAAAATACGATTTAAAATGGAGATATTCAATTGTGACTTTTTCATTATTAATAAATAAAAAATCAATTATCAGTAAATGTTTAGTGAACATCTGTTACATGTCAGGCAGCTTCAGATGCTTAGGACACATCAATGAGCAGCACAGAGACCCCTGCTTGTGTTTTCAGGGGCACATATAGTCATACACCAACCTGTCACTCTGTGGGAAATGCTGGGAGGGCCTGGAGTCGTTCAGATGGGCACAGCCACCTGAGATGGAGAACAGCCTTGTTAGTAAGGGCAGGACAACTTGAGGACGTGAGGACATGAGCTAGTTTGGCTGAGGGAAGAGCATGCTGGGGAGTGGTGGCTGACAGTCTGACAGCCTGATGCTCAGGAGCTACCAGTGTGGGTGGGCTGGGGACAGGGGAGCGGCAGAGCTGGGGCAGAGGCAGACAAGCCTGGAGACCCCAGGGGCAGTGAAATGTGGGGAGTCTGCTGGTTTCTATTACAGGAAGGATGGGACCTTACTAACATTTTCAAAGGAAAAGAAAAATTCTATCTGAAAGAAGATGGGAACTTTAAAAAATCTGAACATCTGAATTTTAACCGTATCTCATGTCTTTTGAAAGTCTAGATGAACCAAACAAAATTGCAGTATTTTGATGATATTTCAACCAAATTGGATCAGTTCAAAAGAATGCAGGCATTCGTGACCAGTCTTTCATGAGAGATGAGTGCTAATGGATTTGGGGGTCACAAGGGTTCTGCCTCTGAGAGTGCTTTTTCCTTCTTGATTTTTTGTTTTTTGTCACAAAGTTGTAATTATCCTTTGCCCCAATTTTTCTGTAATGGACAGATGAAGAAGGATGTAGATGGTCAATTTGAGAATATAAATGGCAATCAAATTGAGTTTTTCCTGTTGGGCAAAACGAAAGCGATAAATGACTGTTTCCTTCTACCCTATTTTTGTAAGTTATTATCTCTAAAAGCCGTGAATGAGCTTTTAGTTTACTAAAACCTCTGAGGGAAGAGAAATGCCTGTTTCCATGGTGTGTGCGAGAGGGGCCCCGGAAGACCTGTGCTCGCTGAGCCAAGTGCTATCCCATCACCGGGCACCTTGGAGATGTCCACTGGGAAGCCACGTCACTGGGGAGAACGCAGCCTGCACAGCAGCACGACAGTGAGGGCAGACTCCATGAGGGGCTCAGATCCCCACACATGCCCTCCCCCACCCTCCGCACTGCTGCCATTACCTTGAGTGCAGGGGATTCTAGTCTCTCTCCTTAGTTTTCAGCTGTGAAGTCTTCCGCCGGGAGCTCCTGGTTACCTACCTGGCTCTTCCACCGTGGCTCTGTGAGGACTGTGCGTGCTGTGGTGGGCTGGACCCCACAGGCCACCTTGGCTGATGCCTTCTCAAAAGAGGGCTCTCTTCCATGTCCCTGTGCCCTCCTGGCCTGGTGCACGACAGGTGCTGATGATAGAAACCGCCCACACAGCATCAGTGTGTTTCAGTTCCTTCTTCCTCCACTTGGAGAAGGGGAGATCCTCAGTCCCGGCTGTTTTCACAACTTTCATGCACGATGGAATTCATTGTTCTCAAATTGAGGTTCCTCTTCATTGTTCTAGTATAAGTTTTGGAGGAAGCACTTTCACTCTGAAATGAAAAGTGAATAATGTATGTGACTGATTGGCACTTGAAATAAAACCATCTCTTGGCAGCAAGCCTGTGTCTCATTAGCAGACCTACTCACTCTACTTCAAGGGCAGCTGTCAAGATATCCTGTCAGGCCCTGGGCTGTGGATATGATTCTCCAGGGGTCTTGCCTGAAAGCCAAGCCAAAAGTGATTACGCCTCTTGGCAGTACTGGAATGGATTTTACATTTTTGCTTATTAATGGCTTAAATATATGAATGAATATAAGAACCCACACTGGGGATGCTGGTATGTTAAACAGTGCTAACATATGCACCATATTTAAATATGTCCTCAGAATTCTCTGCGTCTATTTGAAGGAGATTCCTTTTTCTCTCCTGTGAACACATGGCACCTGACACCTAAACGCTGTCTCATTCTCAGAACGGACTGAAGTCCATTCAGCTGAGGTGATTTAAGTACACCCCCAGGGTCACTGATGGAGCAGGTACAAGAGACTGAAGAATGAGACTGTAACGTTTTTGTAACTCTTCATGCCTCATTAAATCAAAAGAAAGACATAGTTCAGCATTTCTGCCTATAAATAGCTTAACATTAACATCACAATGTATTCATTTCCTTTGAATTCTTTTTCTCCTTTTAAATCCAGGCTGAGGCCAAATCCCACATATGAGAAATCTCTACACCTGCCACAAAACAAAATACCATCAACATTTCCTTCTCCAAAAGAGACACGTAATTTAAAAGTTATATATATATATATATTTCACAGCTAAAAATGGCTGTTCTTGCTTAATAATATTTTTATACAAGTAATTTTCTCACCACTGAGAATAGGTACTGTAAATTCAAAGATCCATTATGATTTTATGACAAAGTGTATGAGTTTTATGAGTCAATTTTTGAAAACTTTGCATGCAAAGCCATCATTGCTTTTTGAATGTTAAGAGAATGTTATAATCAAGTGCGAAATCATATGAGAGTGAATGTGCATATGCAAGGTGTTTGAAGCTACCTCGCAGACAGCATAGAAACAGCCTGTGACGGGGGTTTAAGTCATAGGAACTGAAAATGCCATTCTGCTTAATAAGTGGTTATATTTAGGGTGACTTTGGCTGCAAGTAATAGAAAACTTAACTCTGATGGATTTCAGAAATAAAGGAATTTATTAACTCAGAGAAAATGCTGAGAAAACACAGGCTTTAGAATTAGTTGATCCACGCATGGCTGAACAGCATTCTGAAACTCACTCTGCTGCTCATTCTGTGTGTCCGTATTCTGGTGCATTTAGGTTTGGATTGTTTTTGGTGTCGGTGGTCAGTCAGTTCAGTTCTCAAAGCTCCTGTGATATGATTAAAATATATATACATTTGGTCTTTGTCCCAAGCTCCTGGCATATAGCTCCTAAAATCCTTGTAATCTGGAGAGAGATAACAGTGTTTTTGCATGCTAATGAGGTAAATGGTGACTGGGGCCCTAGCTAGCTCTAGGAGGGAGGCTGGCGGCCAGCAACACCAAGGCGTGATTAGAGGGTTGGAGCTTTCAGCCCTGCGCCCACAACCTTCCACACAGGAAGGGGTTGGAGTGATTTAATCAATTATGCCTACCTAGTGAAACCTTCATAAAACCCTTAAACAGAGGGGTTTGGAGACCTTCCAGTTGGTACGCACACTGGCACAACTGCAGAAGCCAGGGAAGCTCTGCGCACCCCTCCTCCCCCCAGGACCTTGCTGAAAGCATCCCTTCCATTTGGCTGTTCTTGGCCTATATCCTCTATAATTAACTGGCAATGACATATAAAGTGTTTTCCTGAGTTCTGCGAGTCAATCTAGCAAATTATCAAACCTGAGGAGGAGCTGTGTGAGCCCCTAGTTTTTAGCAGATTGATAGAAAGTATAGGGGCACCGGGACTTGTGACCGATATCCGAAGTGGGGGTGGTCTTGAGAGACTGAGCCCTAACCTGGGAGGTCTGCGCTAACTCCAGGTAGTGTCAGAATTGATTGAATTGTTGGATACCTAGTTGGTGTCAGAGAGTTAAATAATTTGTTGGTGTTGGAAAAAGAAAACCCCCATTTTTGGTGCCAGAAATGTTGCGAGTACAGTAGAGTAGAAACCCAATAGAACCCCAATTCCATCTATTCTTTAAAACGTCCTTTAATAGAAGTTTAAATTATAAAACACTAAATGGCCACACTCCACTTTATAGCTCAGTGAATTTTTACATATGTACTTCGAGGTAGGCAGAATAATGCCCCGACAAAGAGGTCCACAATTTAATACCAATCACATGAGTCCTTAAAGGCAGAGAACCTAGGGGACTTTTTCTCGCTGTAGGCAGGGAAAGATGGCAGCGTGAGAAGGCTCTGATGCTCCAGTTGCTGGTTCTGAGAGGTAGGAGCTGTGTGCAAGGGCCCGATTGTTGAGTTCCACCAGCAATTCCAGCAGCAAGGAAAGGCATCCTCCTGAGAGCCTCCAGAGAGAAATATGGCCTCCCAACACCTTGATTTGTGTAGCGTAATGAATTGTGGCAATTCATTATAGTAGCAATAGAAGGCTAATACATATTTTTGGAACCAGGAAGTGAGATGTTGCTGTAACAAACATCTAAAACTGTGAAAGTGGCTTTGAAATTGGAAGTAGAGACTGGAAGAATTTTGAGATGATAAAAAGTCTCAATTGCCTTGAGCAGACTATTAGTTGGAAAAATAGATGATAATGTCATTGCCAGGGAGGAAGCAGAAGAAAGTGAGGGGAACAATAGAGAGACCTAGGTCCAGCCTGGAGAATATTTAAATTGCCACGAACAGATTGTTGATAGAAATAATGGACATTAAAGACACTTCTGGTGAGGATGCAGAAGAAATTAGGGACTGTGGTGCTGAATATGGAGGAAAAGGATTCAAGGGCAGAAAGCTTAGCATGTCTTGTAGGCGAGGAAAGCAGAAGCTCCAAGTGATTTCCAACCAAAGTGTTGAAAGTGCAGTCTGGTTTCTTGTTGCAGAGTGGAAGAGAGAAAAGTTACATTGACAGAAGAACTGGTTTGGAAAACTCTCAGTCTCTCCAGGTTGTAAATGACACTAAAATTGAGAGATTTATTGCCAGAAAAACACGTTCTAGAGAAAAGACTGACGGTATGGCTCTAAACTTTCTGGAAATATCTTAGGAAGACAAAAAGGTCAGAGTATTCGGTCACACAAAAGGCTCTTTGATGAGATAAAGAAAGGGACTCACAGGTGTCCTCTAACCAGAGAGCCTCTTCCTCTTTCTAACAATGCCCTTAGGAAGCTTAAGGGCACTGTTCCCCAGCCATCTCGGCAAAGGACAAGAGGAGGTGGTAATCCCTGGGGATTACCAAGCCAAGAGGCTTGCCCACCTGGAGAGATCTGTGGGCCAGCCTCTTGTCTAATGAGTGAATCCCCAAAATGTACATGTGTGATCCACGAGGTCCCTGAGAATTTCATTTCAGCAGGAACAGTGCCAGCTTGTTCTGAAAGGGATGGAAAGAGCAAAAATGAAAGAAGACTTGATGGACCCCCAAAATTCTGACAGGAAACAGGCTGATAAAATGACTCAGCTACACAGGGTCTGCATCTCATTAAAAAGAGTGGGGGGTAAGATGATTGATGTAGTATGTAGTTATGTACATTAGAGTCCAACGCTGGCTGCTCCAGGCTAAAATCAAGGTGTTGGCTGAGCTGCCTCCCTGTTGGGAGTTCCAGGGAAGAATCCATTTCCTTGCTAGCAAAATTCAGATTCCTGTGGTTGTAGGGTTTAGATCCAAGTTTGCATGTTGACTGAGAGCTGGGGCCATTCCCAGCTTTAAAGGGTCCCCACTTTCCTTGGATCATGCTGAGAAAGACTCTAAGGACACATGTGATTAATTGGGCCCAACAAACAATCCAGGATCGTATCTCCCCCTCAAATCTTTAATCACATCTGAAAATCCTTTTTGCCACATAAGGTAACCTAATCACAAGGCCCAAGGAGGAAGTCATGGACTCCTCTGAAGGGCTATTATTTTACCTACTGCAATCTGTCTTCTAGCCTCCAAATATTCACAGCTATCTCAATTGAAAAAATACATCCATCCTGTTCCAAGGTTCATGTAAGTCTTATCCAATTATAAAATCAACTCAAAATCTAAAAATGTTGTCTGAATATCATCAGCTCAAAAGTCTCAGGTATCATTATCTAAATTGTCTAAATGAAGTATGGGTAAGGATCTGGTATGATCCACCTTAGGACAAAATTTCTTTTCATCTGTGAACCTGTTAAACTACAGAAATAAGTTATCTGTTCCCCAGATACAGTAGGATAAGGGTTATAGACATTCTCATTCAAAGAGGGAGAAAATGGAAGAAATAAAGAAGTCATTGGTTCCATATCCAGCTAAGGAAAGCTCCATTGGGTGTCAAGGCTTGGAAACAACCCTGTGTTCCTCAAGCTCTACCTTCTGAGCCTGTGGCTCCACCCTCTACACTCTGGGGTCTCCCCTTTGAGTTAAGCTTTCTTCATGAAAAGTAACTTACATGCTCAGCTGAGCATTTTATCATCCAGTTTCCTGTCTATGAAATCTGGAGAGTTTAAGTTCTTCTTTCAAGTTCAACAACTTTCCTCTTCTGTATTCTCCCCAACCCTTTCAGTCCAAGCTGGCACTGTTTCTGCTGATATACAATTTTCAGGAACCTTGTGTGTCTCCTGTGTATATCATGGTGATTCACTCTATTAGACAAGAGGCTTGTCCAAAGATCTTTTCTAGATAATCCCATCTCAATTTTTGGCTTTTTTCAAGACGGCTGAGGGATATTTTTGTTAAATTTCCTAGATGCTCTGTAGCCTGATTTAGGGGATCTATGAGCCATGCTTTCAAAGATCCTTTGTGTAATTGAAAACTGACTTTTTGATCTAAGGTGTTTGCCTTAAGCCATTTCTCTAGAGTATGCTTTCCTGATAGTAAATCTTTTAATTATATGTGTTTCACTGTCCAGATATGCTGAGAATTTCCCACATCACCAAGTTCTACTTCTTTTTTGTTTAATAGTTCTTCTTTCAATTTATCTGTTTCATCTTGTCTTTTCCTATAAGCAGCTAGAAGAAACTAGACCATATCTTCACCATTTTGCCTGGCAATCTCTCTCCTAAATATCTAATTTTATTGTTTACAAGTATCACAAAACTGTGACATAATTCAGCTAGACTTTCTTCCACTGTATAAGAAGTGTCGCCTCTCCTCCAATTTCCAATACATGTTCTTTACTTCCTTCTGAGCTCTTATCATCAGCACCTTTAATGTCCGTGTTTCTATCAACCATGTGTTCATGCAGATTTAGGTATTCTCTGAAGTGATTTGGTTTTTCTCTATAGTGCTCCTCACTTTCTTCTTAGCCCTCATTGGAAGTATTTAACATTCAGGAAGAGTCTGTTTAAGACAACTGAGGCTTTTTCTATCATGCTCCTCAAAATTCTTCTCACTTCTGACCAATGTTATATTTTAAATCCACTTCTGTATATTTAGATGTTTGTTACAGTTGCATTCCACTTTCAGGTACCCATAGCTTATATGAATTTTCTATTGCTACCCTGAAAAATTACCACAAACTAAATGGCTTAAAACAACACAAATTCATTATCTCTCAGTTCTGCGGTCAGAAGTCCAGTATTGGTCACATCAAGCTAAAATCAGTGTGTTGGCAGGGATGCATTCCTTTCTGGAGGCTCAAAAGAAAGATGTATCGTTTTGATTATGTTTTTTCCTTGGCAGAATTTAGTTGCCTGAAGTTGTAGGACTGAGATACCTCTTTTCTTGTTAGCTGTGAGTTGAGGGTCATTCCCAGTTTCCAGAGGCTTCATATGATCAGATTAGGCCCATGCAGGACCATCCAGAAAAATTTCCTTCATATAAAGGCCTATAATCTTAGTCACAAGAGCGAATCCCTTTTGCCAGGCTCTGGGTATTGGGCGTGGACATCTTTAAGCAGCCATTATTCTGCCTAACAGTGCAGTAGGTAGCATAGGCATCCCTCTGCAGGCACGTTGGCAACAATGGCAGAGTGGGTGGCACTCAGGCTAGCCAGACCCTTCACAGAAACACTGAAATAATGAGAAAATCTGTGAGGATCTGCTTTACCTGAATTCTTGAACATGGTCAAAGATTTACACCAGCCAATTTGTTTGTTTGTATTTTTGAGGCAATATAAAAACAGTAGGAGAGATTTGTGGCATTTTTATTTGCCCTTGTCTTACCTCCTTCCCCAGCTGGTCATTGCTCTTGAAGATGGAAGCCCTAGAGAATAACTTTTCTCAAAGAGTTATCTCTGTTTGTTTTGATCTGTTTGGGTGTTACCTGAAAGAATGATGCAATGTGCTTGTCTTTGTTTCACTTAACTTGGAACTCTCTAAAAGCACAAAAGTGGCTATGCTGAGAGCATTCCCCAGGAACACTGAAAGGCAAATAAGCCACCTTCTACTGATTGGGGAAAATACTGCAGTTTCGGCAAACAAAAGACACACCAAAATCCTGGGATGAAAAGCCTAAAAGAGAGATTCTCTGGCAGATTAGGGAATTCAAAAGCACCTATGTATTCCAGGGTATTTAGAAAGCCACAAGCATGCCCAGGGAAGAACACAAGCTCAGCAAAGACTCAAGAAGACTCTAAACATCTACTTCTGGCTGACCTTTAAGGCTGATGTGAGCAGGTAGTGAAGGCTAACACAGAATTGTAAATGGCTGGGCTCAGCACTGAAGGAGTACCCCATAAACAACCATTCTTCAAACACTGTGAGAGGTTTCTTGTTTTTGCATTTTTGTTTTCTGGCTTTAGGCATTCAAAGAATCTCTGTCTAAAACACTAGTTGACTGCAAGCTAAATGAGCAGAGACATCAAAGACCACAAATGGCAAAGAATACTGTCTTTATGTATTAGTCCATGTTCCCACTGCTATAAAGAACTACCTGAAACTGGGTCATGTATATGAAAGAGGTTAAATTGACTCAGTTCTACATGGCTGGGGAGGCCTCAGGAAACTTACAATCATTACAGAAGGTGAAGGAGGGGCAAGGCAGATCTTACATGGTGGCAGGAGAGAGACAGAGTGAGGGGAGAACACTTTCAAACCAACAGATCTCATGAGAACTACTCACTATCATGAGAACAACACAGGGGAAATATGCCCCCATGATCTAATCACCTCCCACCAGGTCCCTCCCTCAACATGTGGGATTATAATTTGAGATGAGATTTGGGTGGGGACACACAGCCCAACCATATCACTTTAGAAAAACAGTTTAGAAAAGTTATCAAACAATTATAACCCAACACAGGCAAAACAAACCCTGAGGAAGGGGGAGAAACTTATTTCCTGAGTTACCACATTATAATATTTAAAAAGTCCAGTTTTCAACAAAAAGTATGAAACATACAAGGAAACAAGAAAACATGCTCTATTTAGAGAAAGCATTAAAAGAAATTGTTGTGAGGAAGCACAGACATTGAACTTACTAGAAATAAACTTTAAATCAATTGTCTTAAATATGCTGAAAGAACTAAGAAAATCAGGGACGAACAGTAAAGGAAATAAGGAGACTCATGTCTCAATAGATAGAACCTATCAATAAAGACAAGTGGTAAAAAAGGAACCAGTCAGAAATTCTGAAGCTGAAAAGCCCAATAACTGAAATAAAAATTCACTACATACATGTAATGGGAGTATCAGGAGGAGAGAAAGAATTGTGAAGAAAGATATTGGAAGAAATAATGCTCAAAATTTCCAAATTTGATAAAAGACATGAATTTATAAATCCAAGAAGCTCAACAGACTCCAAGAATGATAAAAAGATCCACGACTGGATATTTTATAATTCTGTCAAAAGCAAAAGACAAAGAGAATTTTGAATGTCACATGAGAGAATTCACCAGTCAGATACAAGGGATCCTCAATAAGATCAACAGAAAAAAAACATGGATGCCAGATGACAGTGGGGTGATACTATTTAAAGCATTGAGAGGAAAAATAACCTATCAATTAAGAATGATATATCTAGCAAAAGTATACCTCAGAAGTGAAGGAGAAATTAATACTATCCCAGAAAAACAAAACCAGAGGGAATTTGTTGCTAGTGGACCTGCCTTATGAGAAATTCTACAAGGAGTACTTCAGGCATAAATGAAAGGTTGCTGGTTATTAGATGCTTGAGTTAGTACACAGTAACTGGAATCTAGAGGAAGAAATAAAGAAGTCTGGTAAAGGTCATTACATAGATAAATGTAAAAGCCAACAGCATTCTGGATTGTAGCTCCTCTTTGTTCCCTGTATGATTTAAAGGACATATTTATAAAACAATAATTATAAATCTATGCTAATGGGCATACAGTATCTAAAGATGTAATTTGTGACAATGACAACATAAAGAGGCTGAAGCTGTGTAGGAGCAGATGGGTTAACAGATGCTGAAGGCTTATATTTAATGAGATTTAGTACAAAATTCTGAAGCTTTCCAGACTCACAGGGGTGATATTTTGAAGAAGTAACAGGAGAGAGAAGGTGTTTGGCATCTCCTTTAGGAGTTATAGCTTATGACACTGTCAAGGCAAAAATTGCACCTGACGAAGTTAGAAAGGCGGAACTAATGTGTTCAGACTATTGCACTGTGGGTTGTTAAACCCACTGAGACAACAGGCAGAAGGCTTTGTAAGTGGAGGGCACTACTAGGGAAGGTTGTTCAGTGGGTGAGGCTGGCACATCTATGGCTGTCTTGGGCAATGAGTAACATCTTAACCTCATTCAAAAATGTCCTGGGCAGAGTCTTGTAACAATGAGGGTAATGGAGGCTTTTCCACTCTGGCCAGGGGTCAGGCTGGCATAGGCTGAGGAGGGGTTGTGGGTGCCACCTGGGGCAGGGGGTGGGGTTGAGAGTGCCCCGGATTCCCATGTTGGGCTGGTGGCCATGCTGAGGAGCCAGGGCTGACCCGGGCAGAGGATGACTGGGACACCTTTACTCTTGAGCTGCCCCTTTGCCACTTTGAAGAACTTTGCAGTCCTTCTCCTTAGAATCTGCATTTCTGGAAGTTTAAGGACTGCCCAAAGAGTCTCCTTGTACCCAGCAATAAGCTGGCAGAACTGCTCAAGCAGAGAACCAGGCGAGGGGAGCAAAAGCAGCTTCTCTGATCTTTGGAAGCACTGGCAGCACAGCTCTGCCCTGAGGAAGAAGATGAAGAATCTCAGACACATAAACCCTCATTGCCATGGCAGAGGATGCTTCTGAAACAGGGAGGTGGAGTGTGGTCACGTTGACTCTGGCTGGCCCTAACCCTCCCTCCCTGGAAGCCAGCCATGTAGCTAGGCAATCATCCAGACCCACTCAGATGGGGCTTCCAGCAGTCCCTGGTGTCACCCCGGCCATCCTGTAATGCCAGCTAACAAGGGGTGGCCAGTGGAGCACATGGGCTGACCCTCTGAATTAATCCACAGCTGGGGGACAGCATCTCTGGATGACCTCATCAAACATTTGAGAACAGTGGCATGATTAAGATGCTGTGAAAATGGTTTGTTATCATTTATTCAATTAGAAATGAGCTTCCATGCTTCAAACATTTATATTTAGATATAAAATTTAGCTTCCAGAAATACCCTGGTAAAAATGCTATTTCAATGCAAACTTTTCTCTTTTTTTTTTTTTTTTTTTTTGTAATGTAAGAAAACAAGAAAGATAAAATCAGGTCACAGCTGTCTAGGGCACTATGGAAACTAATCCAAATAAAATCTACGCTGAGCTTTCATAAAAACCAAGAGAGGAGGAGGTTTAACTGTTACCTACCAATATTACAAACAGCAGTGTGTGCATATATTCTGCAAAGACAGATAGAATGTTCAAATCAGCATTGTATGTAGTAGACCAAGCTGGAAATTGCCAACTGTCCACCAACAGCAGGATGGATAAATACCCCGTGAAACATTCGCACAGTGGAAAAGTGCTGAGCCGTGAAAATGAATGATCTGTGACAGCGACACACGCCAATATGGATGAACCTCCCGGTGCAAATAGCACCTACGGCCCAAGTCCGTTTACAGAAAGTAAGAAAACAGGCACAGCTGGCCCCGGCTGTTCACGTCAGGAGAGAGGCAGGCAGGCTGGTGGGTGCCTGTGACCTGGAGGGGAGTGGTGCCAGGAGGGCTGTTTGTGGAGCTGTGCAAGATGACCTGAGGTTCACGCACGTGCGTCCTGCCTCACTAGGAAGGTGCAGACAGCCACCCGGTGCGTAGTAGGGTGACAGTCCTGTGGTCCAAGTGCGACAGCCACACTTTCTGTCATTTGACCTCCTGTCTCTTGTGGTCTTGGTTGGGGATGCATGACAGCCTGCTTAGACTTGATTGGAAATAGAAAATGGGGCACCAGCAATGCCGCATGGGGGCAGCACTGCAGGACGGCTTTGGCTGTTCTTCCCACGTTTAACGCCACACAAATGAAAATGTTACGTGTGGAATGACAACCGCCAGCATCGTGTCCAGCTGAGAGTAATTAGACAGGAGAATGTCTGCCAGGTTCAGAGCAGATAAGTCTTGGTTTCCAAACCTAGAAGTCAAATGAAAAACTTCCAGGCCTCAGTGTGTTGAACTCAGAGAAGAAATACATTTTCTTTTCTTTAAAAAAAATTGTGATAAAATACAGAAACATACAATTTACCAATGTAGCCATTTTTAAGTTCCGTGGCATTGAGTACATTCACGATGCTGTGTGACCATCACCCCACCGTCTCCAGAACTTCTCCACCTTCCCGGCGGAAGCCCCGCAGAAAGGCACTGCTGTATCCCTGCCTTGTCGTCCCTTCCCCCAACCCTCAGCACCTGCCTGAAGGCACTTTAAAGGCAAGTCTCTCTCCACTGCGGTAGAAAGCATTCTTTCCTTCATTCATAGGTGCATTCACTCTCCTGCTCGGCTGGAGAGGGTATTTATAATAGGTCACTATTTGTAGACCTTGGAGTCAGCTTCAAGGAAGTTGTGAATCATTGAAGAAAATTCGTTCCGCTGTTAAATAGCCTTTATGTATGTTTTAACTTAAAAATTATTTTGCATCAACTCTCAAAGCTGATGTCTGTGGATGGAAATTTCCAAATAGTTACTCATGCTTCCACTAAACCTGTGCAGGAGTTTTTAGGAAGGAAAATAATTTTGACAAATTGCAGTAATACAAGGCATACCTTTTATTTTATTTTTTTAAATATCAGTCACAAGAAATAAATAATTTTAAAAAAAGAATAAGAGTTTTCACAAGAAGGGTGCCATGAAAATCATTCCAGATAGCTCATGAACTTCTGCAGGTGGCTGGGACACAGGCGGTGGGTGGGCCATCACAGATTAGCTGTCAGGATGCGATTAAAACATAACCCACTCCTTCAGAATCGCTCATGCTGGCTGGTACATCTCCCAGCTCTTTACACCTGCTGAGGGGAGCTCACCCTGAGGCTGGCTGAAAGCTGGGTTGCCAAGGTGACAGGCAGCCTCCACGGCCCTGCTCCTCCATGGAGCCCCTCCCTAAACCAGCTTCATATAGTGGAGCCCTCCATCCCCTGGTGCCAGCATGGGCATCTCTGTCCTCCTGACCAGCTGCATGGAACTGGCGTTTCTCACAGAGCATTTGTCCAGGAAAATGCAGACGATGGTGACAAGGAGTTAGAGTTAGTTTGACAGGAAGTTAGTTCATGTTCTGGCCTTAATGTCTCTCTAAAGGGATGTGTCATATCCCATATCAGACAGAAGGTAGCTTAGAAGAGCCTGTGGGAGGTTGCTATTTAAGCATTAGGAATGGCCAGCCTGTGGGATTCTTGGAGGTTGGTATATTTCCCTTGCCTGCACAAAATGCTGTTGGGTCCACCAGGGACTGTCTTGTCCTGGCCTGTCCCAGTGGAGACAGCGAGAGGGCACCCAGAGGGAAGCAGAGCTGCCCCAGCCTCTTCTTGGGTGTCTGGAGGTAGCAGTGGGTGCCTATTTCAGGAAACATGGGCTCTGGGCCTGACTTAGAGGTTTCCATCCTCCCGCTGTGTATGATTAGTCCATTCTCACGCTGCTACAAAGAAATACTCGAGATTGGGTAATTCATAAAGGAAAGAGGTTTGACTCACGGTTTTGCATGGCTGGGGAGGCCTCTGGAGACTTACAGTCATGGTGGAAGGGGGAGCAAGCACGTCTTACAGGGCAGCAGGTAAGAAAGTGAAGGGGGAAGAGCCCCTTATAAAGCCATCAGATCTTGTGAGAATTCACTCCCTAACATGAGAACAGCATGGGGGAAACCGCCCCCATAATCCAGTCACTTCCCTCCCTCCACGAGTAGGGATTACAACTCAAGATGAGACTTGGGCGTGGACACAGAACCAAACTGTATCAGTGGTTAGAATACAGAAAAATCATTGAGCACTCACTCACGGCTGCAGACTTTCTGTCTGTAGCCTCCTTTTAACATCCCCAAACACAGGGAGGCAGGCCCTGTTACCTACCTCTCCGCAAGAGAAACAGACGCTCAGAGAGGTGAGAGATTTTCAAGCAGCAAGCCAGCACCTGAATCCAAAGCTTCTGTTCCAAATATGCCTTCAGCTCCTCTCGGCCTCTTTCTGGCCCCACTATCTACTGGAAGAAGAAATACCCCTTCCCCTCCTGTGCTGCACCCTCCTCCCAGTACCCTGGTCTGGATCTGGAGGGAGGAAGAACTCGAGGGGCTGCTCGTTGGTGCTGAGCTTTCTCTGCTTTCAGTGGAGGAGCGTTCTCTGAGGGCTGTGGAGTCCAGCATCACTCACCTTCCACCCTCATCTACCTGTTCCACCCCAACATTCACTGTGTGTGCTGGCAGTGCCTGAGGCTCTTAGTGAGATGTTTCTCCCATAACCCAAGGCTTAGGTGGAGTAAAGTCCTGCTTTCAAGATGGGACTGAAGAGCCTTAGGGGGAAGGGTCATGTCTTATGTTTATCTTGCATCCCCAATTCTCAATGAGTTCATTGGCTTGGACAGGCCTTGAGAAGAAAGCCTGTTTTTCACTTGGCCCCAAAATGTAGCTTAAACCCCTGTGTCCATGAAGAAGGGCACTGTGGAGTCTCCGTCCCAGACTTCCAGGCAGGTGGAGCTGGGAGGCCCGAGCCGAGGGACACATGTCCAGTCCTCAGCCCCTTCTCAACAAGGCTGTGGTGAAGATCAAATGCTCAAAGTGCAAGAAGGGGAAAATCCTTAATACAAATAGAAATGGCTAATAATTAGGTGGAAACGCTCTTAAGTCTACTCCAAATAGAGAAGAGAGAAGTTTTATGTACAGGGCACTGTGCCCGGTACCTGTAAGGTATATTGTTGACTCGAAATGAGGAAACTGAGGCCAGTATAAGAAAATGTAAGTCCAATTTATTCAGTTCCCGGGCAAGGTTCTATGGTCCAGGTGAGGGCCAGAGAAGTCACACTTAACTTTTTAGGGTGAGGGGTTTTATAAGGAGTGAAGGCATTTGATTGGATATAGGGGAGACAAAGCATAAGGCACTTGACTGGATATTGAGACCCAGGAAGGGGAGTGAAGGCAGTTATTACTGGTAGGTGGGTGGGATTTTTAGTGAGCAGGCTGCCTTGGGAAAAATGACCTTGACGGGGCATAGTGCTTATCGGGCAAGGGAGTGCTATCAGGCAAGGGAGTGCTATCAGGCAAGGGAGTGCTATCAGGCAAGGGAGTGCTATCAGGCTAGGCTTGTCGGGGCTTTCCGAAAATTTCTGGGCGGGGCTTCTCAGCAGAGGCTGGGTGTCAGGTGTCAAGCGATGAGGTAATTCCCTGTTGCGGGGGGGGGGGGGGTGTCCCAGCTTCCGGCGAGGCAGCCGGCCTTACAGTACCCACCAAGCACTCAATGAATGTCAGCTTCACTCATTTCTACCAACTGAAATGCGTGGCAGTGATCTGAGAGAGAGGGAGCATCCTGGGCGGAGGGCGGGGCCAGGGAAGCAGGGGAGGAGGAGACACAGAATAAAGAAGATGAAACAATTGCCCTTTAGAGTCAGAGGAAGCCTTGGGTGACTCATCAGTGTTAAAAGCATCAAAATCCAAATGGGAGGACGTCACATTGGGATTGTTCCAGGCTCAGGGAACAGTGGAGAGAACAAGGCTTGGTGGGCAGCAGAGCATTCACCGAGCTAAGTCACTCAACCTCTGGGGGCTTGTTCTTCTTCACTCTGAAAATAACAGCATCTGCCCTGTACGCCTCCTAGAGCTCCGAGACGCCTTTTTAACATTTTATGAAATTGGAAGAGATGATAAAAAACGATGATATGATCTGTTGTGGGGAGAGTAAAGAACTGATGGTTTCCAGACAACCACTTGGCAAAACATATTGAGGCATTGAAATATGCGTCTCCTGTAACCTAGCTAACCACTTCTGAGAACTCCTCCCAGGAACGATCAGAGGGAGCGAGGAATTCTGAGCAGAGATGCTCACTGCCATAGGCCAGTAATAGGGAAAACCTGGAAATAACATACATGTCCAGCAGAAATGTGATGGTGCGTTAGCCGGTAACCAACTCTTAAAATGCTAAGTGCCTACTGAAAGAAAAAGACATTCTTCACATAGGGAGCTAAAAAAGCTTTAAAATCATACAGTATAATATTTCCAAGCATATTCTGCAGGAGGGGCTTCACGATGGCCGACTGCAGCATCTGGCACTCACCTCCTCCACAAAGAAGAACCAAAATAGCACGTGGATCACCACACTCTGAATAGATCATCTAAGCGAGAACTCTGGAATTCAACGGGGAAGTGACAGGCAATACCAGGGGCAAGAGAGGGGAGAAAGATGGTGCAGCCTGTCAGCTAGGAGGGGCTGGGAGCCCGGAGGGGCAAAGGGTAAGTCAGGGACCCTCAGGGGTCTGTATCCCACCGCACAGGGAGGTAACTGGAAACCAATTAACTACCACAGGGAGCTGCCTGGAAACCACACGATGGCCTGGATCCGGAGAGGGAGCTCACGCTGCCTCCCACACACCCGAGTCCTGAGCAGCTTCTGCACAGTACCCTTTTGAGCACCCACCACCCTGCCGCCAGCCTGGGGCCCGGCAGCCCCTTATCTCCACACTGACGTCCACATGGACATCCCCAGCCTGTAGCCACCACCACTGCTACCTACTGCAGTGAGAGTGAAGCCGCGCCACAGCCACCCTGCCCACAAGCAGTGAGGCTGCTGAGCATTTACCAGTGCACTGAGGATAGGCTGTCCAGCTCACAGCCACAACCTGGCGCTCAAGAGCACGCTCCCCAGCCGCCTCCCCACAGCTGCTGCCCCCCCCAAAGCAGCCCTTCCTCCCCCAGCAGAGTACTGCGCTGGGGGCCTGGGGATCACCGTCCCCGCCCAGCACAGGCAGCCCTGCAAGCATCACCACGGGGGCCTGAGGATGGGCTTGCCCTGACCACCCCCGCCAAGGAAACCAGCCCCCGTCTCCCACCACATGGAGAAATCAGCTCAAGATGGATTAAAGCCTTAAACATAAGATCTATTAGAAAAAAACAGAGGAAGCATTTCAGGATCTTGGTCTCCGCCAAAGTTTATCTCTAAGACCTCAATAGTACAGATAACAGAAACAAAAATAGACAAATGGGACTTAGGAAACTGAAAAGCTTCTGGACAGCAAAGAAAACAACAGAATGAAGAGAAGTCCTATTTAATGGGAGAAAATATTTGCAAACTATTCATCTGATGAAAAACGAATATCCAGAATATACAAGGAACTCAATTCAATATAAAAAACCACAAATAATGCAATTAAAAGGTGAGCATAAGACATGAATACACATTTCTCGAAAGAAGACATACAAGTGTCCAAGAGGTATAAAAAAACGCTCCATGTCAGTAATTATCAGGGAAATGCAAATCAAACCACAGTGAGATGAGATGTCTATTACACCAGTCAGAATGGCTGGTATTAGAAAGAAAAAAAAAAAACAAGACACTGGCACAGATTTGAAGAAAAACTCTTATGCAATGTTGGCGGGTGGATAAATCAGTACAGCTACTATGGAAAACAGTAGGGAGATTTCTCAAAAAACTAATAATAGAACTATCCTACGATCTAGCAACCCCACTATTGGGTATGTATCCAGAGGAAAGGGCGTCAGGACATTATAAAGGATAATTGCATCTCCATGGCTATCACAGCACTATCCACAACAGCAAATATGTGGGGTCAGCCCAAGTGTCCAACATGCTGCATGAGTAAACAGATGTGGAATACTATTCAGCCATAAAAAGCCATGAAATCCTGTCACTTGCAGGAACATGAATGGAAGTGGAGGTCATTATGCTAAGTGACATAGGCCAGGCACAGACAGATATCACATGTTCTCACCCACATGTCAGAGCTGAAAGGTCAATCTCCTGGAGGTAGAGAGTAGAATGAGAGATGCCAGAAGCTGAGAGGAGTGTGTGGGTGATGGGGGGGGATAGAGGTTGGTCAATAGGTACAAACACACAGTAAGGTAGAAGGAAACAGCGGGAAGAGAGCTCGTAAAATGTTCCCCACACGTGGAAATGATAAATACTTCACGGTGACCATCCTGGACACCCTGACGTGGTCATGACACGCCTGACAGATGCGGTCAAGTATCACACACCCAATACTATGTACAAATGGTATGTATCAATAGAAATCACACACCCAATACTATGTACAAATGGTATGTATCAATAGAAATCACACACCCAATACTTACGTACAAATGGTATGTATCAATAGAAATCACACACCCAATACTATGTACAAATGGTATGTATCAATAGAAATCACACACCCAATACTTACGTACAAATGGTATGTATCAATAGA